>VYZP01003266.1:7577-50944 GCA_013400635.1 Hypocryptadius cinnamomeus
TGAGGCCACGGAGCTGTCCCGGCTCCCGCTAGCCCCTGTCGGATCTTCCCCAGGCTGAGCCTCGCTCGGCCCGGTCAGCGGCCGCCCCGGCGCTCGCCGCGCTCCCAGGGGCTGCGCCCTTTGGAGATGATGCTGATTTAAAATAAGATCTATCGGCGCGATTCAGTCCCGCTCAGCCATCACTTTTTCCCCTCCCTCGAAAGGACATGGGGTCCCTGAAGAAAGAACCGGCCGCTGCTTTGAAAGAAATAAGCGATACCATTTCAGAGCTACTGTAGCGTAATGCATTCACTGGAGCAGTAGGAAAACCTTTTAAGAAAAATAGTTACAGATCCTGGAACTCCACCACGTGTGACAACAAAGGCTGTTGTCTCAGTAGAAGGTCTTTAGCTAATTTTACCTACACAAAGTTTTACTGGCTACAGGCTTTGGGAACGCCTTTGTGGAGCCTGGCACTGATCCTCAGGGCTGGCTAATTTGAAAGGCATTTGGAGGATCCCGGAGAAGAGGAAGGGATTCCCCGCTTATTTCTCGCATCACCTGAAAGTTCCCATTGCACAGATGACACGGGTGCTCCTCAGCTGACCGCCTGTGATTCAACGCAATGAAGATTTTGTTGTGCTCAGATACTCTTTCAAAAAAAAAAAAAAAAAAAAAAAAGGAAAAAAAAACTCGAAGGGGGAAGGGGATAAAACTTAAGTTCAAGCAAAATCCTTTTTTTTTTTTTTTTTTTTTTCTTTACAGAAACTTCCTTCCCTGGCGTGTTTTTTAGTGTTGGCACACAGCGCTTGCACATAGCACATAGTTTATCTATACGAAGCTTCCCATCTGCCAGCAGCTCACCTTGACCCGGCGGCGGGCCCGCTCCGGGTCCCACCGCCCTCCAGGGGAAGGGAAAAGCCGCAGCCGTCCCCGCCCGTCCCCACAGTGCGGGCGGAGCTCGGCACCCCGGGGGACGCGCACCGGGCCGGGCACAGCGAGCGGCCGCAGCCCCGGGCCGCCCCCTCCTCTTCCTCCTGCTGCGCCGCGCTCTCACCCCGCAGCGGGGCCGTGCGGGCCGCCAGGACGGGACAGGACAGGACACACAAACAGCCCCAGCGAGGCCGTCGGGCCGTCAATCCCGAAGCCTCCGTCCCCGGCGGCTGCTGAGGGCGAGCCGCACTGAATTCCCCCGCACGGGCAGCGCGGGGGATGCGGGCCGTGAGAGGAGCCGAGCACCCTCAGCCCTTCGCCGAGAAAGACTCATGGACACAGCTGCGATCCGCACCGAGCAGGCCCCGAGCCCCGGGCGCCCCGCTGCTGTCCCGCAGCCCGGCGCGGTGCCGGCGCTTGTCCCCTCCCGGGTGGCAGCGCTGGGCTCCCCAGCCGGGCACTGGGGGCTGCACCGCCCGGGTCAGGTGAAACGTGGAAACTAAGAAAGTCTGACACCACCATTGATTCTCTCTCTTTGTTCTCCTCTGTACACAATGGAGAGAAAGGAATGTGACTTTAAAATTGCAATTAACCAGCTTTCTGTCAGTGGGTATTTATTCCTATCAAATCTTTCTTCTTCGAAAAAGCACTTCTAGTTGTAAAGGAAAACAGACGATTTAAAATACCTTATATCCTTCTGTAACCAGAGTTGCTTAAATTATGACTGGATGTGCCTAAACAATAATCTCATTTTCCCACTGATTTTGGTCAGGTCCAGAAAGAATGGCATTTTTTTCTAATGTTTTAAAAGTATTAACTTCCTTTCAAACATTCTTTAACCTTTAATGTTTTGTAACTTGATGAAAAGGTCACTTTGTTCAGAGTGGATGCATCTGCTCCATAATTGTTCTAATATCAGGCAGAGCTCCATCCTAACACTACATTCTTTTATGAGGATTTTTTTTTCCCTTAATATACTATTGTTAAGGTTACCATGAGTAATTGTTCTAAAGGCAAAGAGCTCCAGACCAAAGGATGCTCACACTTTATTTAATTTCACCAGCTTCAGATGTTTGGAGCTGTATTCAGCAGATGACATTAGCTGAGCTCTGAGAAGAATAACCTGAACCGTTTCACCTCTTCCCACTTGTGGGAGCCTGAGGAAGAACAGGAACAGAATAAATATCTGGATTTATAGACTGAGCTGCATGACAAAATAGCACAAAATACTGATTAATATTACTTTGGACTAGCAGCAAGTTTGATCCAAGCATCTCAAAGTACTTTACAAAGGGCTGTGACAGCAAGCTGAGACATGGGTGGGAGAAGACTTAAGAGCAGAGTGGAGATCCAGAGAGCACTGGACATCAGCACCTCAAGACTCAGCCTCCAAAAGTAATAGGGTGGTAAAGACATTGCTCATCTAATTACATTTTAGACTCCTTGCTGGGAAGGAAACAGAAGCTTTTCAGCATGTGTAAATCAATATTTATCATTAGGAGCAATCATTTTTTGAATCTGTAGATTTAGCCAGCTTTGGTATAGAGAACCTCTGCTTATTCCTGTGTAAAAGATCAGAAGGTGAACGTGTTCATTGCCACCCACAGGCTGAGAATGCCCACCTGAGGGGCAGCTTGTGGCCCCAGCTCTGTGGCCAAACCTCACTCACACAGCACTGTACCTGCTTTGCAAGAGCAGTGGTGATACCTGGCTGCATAGCAGAGATTGGAGCCAGAACCTTAAAGTGATGCAATTAATCCCTCTAAAATACAACAGGATTTTCTAATTCTTACAAAATTCAAACATCCAGAGAATATGTTTAATTAAAAATTGGCTATACTTTTTTCTTTTTAAAGATTTTCTTAAAAAACCAAAGAAATGGGCTAATTATATTCCTTAGTATTCTAATATGCACTTTTCTTTTTTTTTAATAACACACTTTTCTAGCCAGGCCAGTCCCTTGAGGACCAGTTCCTCATTTATAAGGAGGTCCCCAATGGGAGTTAAAAAGAGGCTATTTTATAAGAAGAAAATATATTCTGAAAGAGGAGCCATACAAAGATAACCCTGCATCACATATATCAGTATGGAGGCTGGAATATGTATTCCAATGATGCAAATCTTCCCTTACAATAATTTGCTCGTTAGTGTTAGCAAAAGCCCAGATACTGATGTCTCTGTATTTGTTCTTCTATTTTTCATCACACTAATGCTTTTAACTAAAATTATTTCTTAAAATTTGCTTTATTTAATGAATTTAAAGGTCAATCCTCTTCCTTTCCATATGCAAATCCTATTAATAGTAGAGGTTTGATATTAATGGGAGTTAATAGAGTAGATACCCCCTTCACACAAGAAACCCCACAAGAGAACAAATTAACATCAAGATAATTTCAGTAAATTTGTTGCTTCTTTCTCCCCTTTGAGTAACCAAATATCAGGGCAACAGTACTTTGGGGACAGGAGTGACAGCCAGAGGAGGGATGAGATGTGAAAGGGCATACAGGGCCTCCCCAGCCTCCAAAGGCTGGGCTGCAGGGAAGGACACAGCCCCCAGCAGCTGGAGCCCATCACCAGCTCCTCCTCCTCCTCCTCCTCAGCAGCCTCTCACAGCCGCAGGAGCCAGGCAGGACACAAGGTACCAACACCAAGAAACCCTTCCCCATCCTCCTAAAGAGGGAACAGGCAACTTCTGCTCCCTTCAGAGGCCAACAGCCTCCACCTGTGAGACCACAGTGGCCTCTCAGAGAAAAACAGGCACTGCTGGAGCTGATGAGAGAGTAAGTGAAGTTACTGCCTCTGCCACCCTGTTTAGTCAGTTTTGGAGTCTGACTGTCTGGTCACTTGTTTTCTATCTATAGTTGCTGTTGCAGGACTCAGTGAGGTTTAATAGTATTTTTTTTTTTAACTACAGCTGTTGGTGTTAAAATAACAGCACTGATGTGCCTAAGGAGGAGGAGTTGGGAAAAGAGGAATAAACTCATTGCCTTCATCTGCAATCCCTGTAGGAAAATGCTCCCAGTGCTAATGAGTGAGGAGCAGCCCTGTCTAGCCTAACTTTTGCAGTAAAACAATCTGCACTGTTTTTCAAGCAGATGAATCCAGATACCAAACAGCAAAGCATCAGTAGTCCAGAGCAGCTTCTTCCTCGTTAAGAAATAAAGAATACCTGGTGCAGCCCCTGGCCTGGCCAGCCCAAGCATGGCTCCTGCAGATCAGCCTCTTTTTAATTAGAGCAGGCTAAAGTAATGTGACTGGAAGATGTGGGGAAAAGGATGAATCATGGACTACAGGGTGGTGTTAATTTACCTCTTATCAAAGGGCATTAACCCACTCCCTCTGGACACCAGGGAACTTTGCAAGGAAGCCCATTCTCACTGACAACTTCCTAGTTGTCACTCCTGAGCTGGAAAAGTTTTCCCATTACCTTTTCTCAGTCTGCATCTAGTGATGCTAGTGTACTACAGTCCTCAACAATACCCCCTCCCAAAACTCATAAGACCTCAATTGTTTTAGGGAAAACAATTTTTGTTTCCTTAAATTGAATTTATTTTTCCCACTGCTTACCTCAAAGGGATTATTTTTTTTCTTAATCACTGAACCTGGAAGGTGTTTTTATCCTTTGAAAAAGTTGTGTGTAAGAACTATGAACAGTCCCTGGGAGCTGTGGACAGAGTCCTGCAATGCTTTTGGTCCATCCAACCTCTGATGGGGTTAGCAAGGACCACAGTGCTGTGGCCCTAAACCATACAGAGCTGCTGCTTCCATGGCTGGATAGGTTGAAGGAATAATTTTTGCTCTTCTTGGCTCTTGGGACTTGGAAAGTCCCTGTGAAAGAGGGACTGTGGGCAGTGACAGCCCTTGTGACACACACTGCCTCCATCTCTCAGAGATAGGGTTTCTGGCTCTTTGCAGACTAAAGCAGAAAGTGTCACACCAGGGCTTACATTAAGGTCACCTTTGCTTTCAGGGCCTTGATGTGGCCATAGATTTGCCAAGAGAAGGGCTGGAGGGTAGGAAGCACACTGAGATAAAAGGCATCACGTTTCTGAGGAAGCCAGGGTTCACAGACCTGAGTTTGGATTTTAGCTGAGACACACTCACAGTTCCTCTTGGCTCCTTGGCAAATAAGAGAGCACAGAATTGTGTCTCGTGTTTAAAGTGTATGACGAAATAAAACTTACACTGCTTATGTTTTGGGGAGATGAATACTGATTGCTACAAACATTCTGTTTCCAGCCAAACAGCAAAATTCTGTAATTGTCCAGGTAAGTCACAGGCTAGAAAGGTTTGCATTTTTACAAAACATTAGGTATAAATTACTTCCACAAACAGGAGCCTGGACTCAACAGAGCAACACAGTTGTCTGTTATAGCAAATCTGGCATTCCCAGCTTCAAATATGCTACAGGCATTCTGGATTTTAATTAATATATTGTTTCATATGTATGAGTATTTCATGGTGGGATTTTTTTGTTTGTTTGTTTTCACACACTGCATTTTTAGCCTAAACAAAGTGTGTTCTCTGCATTGTTCTCAAAGCAATTGAATAAATATCACCGAGCCTATAGATCTGGCCTCCTTTCCAGTGAGCAGCACAGCAGTCATGCTTCACAGGAAAGGGATAACATCCTCCAGTGCAGCTGATAAGAGCAACAATTTACAAAGCCAGAGATCCGTTATGCAGTGAAAGCTTTATTACCATGACTTGATGTTACATCTACAACACATAAGGGTTAATCATTGCAGCAGTTTGCAGCTGGTTTGTGCTCCCAGGGGAGCCATAGCAATAGACTCCTGCGTGTAAGACAAGGTCAGCCTCCTCTCCTGGGGTCAGCAGGCCACCAGATAACACAGCTCCCAAACTTCTGCTCCGGGCAGACACAGGTGCCAAAGCCATTTTGTGGTCTGTTGTAGAGCGCTTCTTGTGGTTTTTTGTTCTCCTCAATAAAAACACGTTCCCAGCTCAGTGGTACATAATTGGAGGGTGAGCTCTCACAGCTACCCATCAGCGAGGGCTTTCTGTGGCAGCCCTGGGGTCAGGAGTTTGCTGGGTACATGTAACATTTCATGGGAGACTTATTCTTAGTGGGCTGAGGAAACAGAGCAGTCAGAGCTGAGTTTAAGGGCCAAATCCTGCATAATTCCTTCAGTCTCATGGTATGAAATGCTCACACGAGTGAAGTGGGCAGAATTGGGCTGTAACATTCTATTAATATTTATCTTCTACTGCTAAAAGACAAAACAATAATCAAATAAGAAAAAGTTTAATCCTCAAATGCAGCTTTAATCTTCAAATTGGTTAGCTTATCAGAGGGGTAATATTTATTTTCAAAGACAGGCTGCTCGGAATGATCAGCTGAAATAGAAACCTATAAGTGAAAGGATGTAAGTTTATTGGGCAGTGTTGTCTATATTTATAGTTTCTGCTCAACCCATATTTCTGGTTTTATATGCATGTGTCAAAAATTAATATATGGCAAACTTCACCAACAGTTTTAAGAGATCCTAAAATATAATAAAATCAATAAATGATGTTCTGGCATAAGTGTTTCTGTAGCTGAGGGTGGTCAGGTTCAAAGGGCAGCATCTGACCATTTCTCTTTCCCACCCTGCTGCAGAGTAAGACCCTCCCCTCAACTTCAAATCACTGGGGAGAGGGTAATTTAAGCTATACTTGATGTACCCTATACATCACTGTCTTCAGGAACAGGTTTAAAATTAAACTCTGATGTACAAAGTTAAACAAAAATGAGATAAAAATTGGCAGGGGTTGAAGAGGGTCAAAGTAGTCAAAACACAAGGTAGACTATTGCTTCTTTTGATTTATGTTATTCTGTGCACTAAAAAAATAAAATTATAGCTCTTGTGGAGACTTTTTTTCATTGAGAATAACACATTTCTAATTTGTTTTCTATAGACTTACAGGCATTTGCTCTGGAGTTGGAAGCATTTATTTATTTATTTATTTTGGCAGGGGACAGAATATCCCCAACTGTTGGCAGAATATTCAGATTATCATTAGATGGAATCTTTGTCACTCACCAGCAAGTGAAGGAGAAGAGCATTTCACTTCCATTAGTGGTTATCTTACAATGCACACATCTTGGATTTATTTAGTGTTTTGATTTCAGGCACCTTTTCCAAGCTACAGTTAGGTCTGGTAGCAGAAAGAAAGAGTTCAGTGAATGTTTCCTTTTGCATGTTTTACATGCACATAATGCAGTTACCTTCTAGAATTTCAGTACAGGAAAGATGCCAAAGAGCAGAGTCTTTTGAAACCAATTCAACAAAATCCTTGCAGGAAGTAAATTTTTTATGATGTAGTCAACTTTTCCACATATTGCCATTTACATGGTTAGTGCGTGGACTGCAGGCAAAATCATTTGGAATTGCAATCTTTATTTTCTATAATATGATAATGAAATCAACAACTATCCACTAGAATCAAATTAATTTCTCTCTGTTACTCCAGTGGGAGGAATAAAAGGGTTCTACTGGCTAAACTGCCAGGCTAATGGGAAAATCAAAATAAAATCAGGTCCTTGGATTGCTGGCAAATAAAAATTGCTTATTTTAAACATGATGGTGAACATATACAGATCTTGAAATCTTTTAAAATCTGATCAAGCAAGCTTTGTCTGAAGGTTTTTAATTTTCATCCATGAAAATCATATTGACTTTATATGGATTACAGCTGGCTAAGGTGTGGGCATGTTCTTAGGCTGTACAAGGGCATGAGACATTGAAAGCCTCAAAACTCTGCAAATGTCTGAACTTGATTACAAATCTAACAGGAGAAAAACTTACCCTGTCTAGACAACTTAAAACCATTTTTTCCTAGCACTGTTTGTCACTGATACTGACAATGACGATTCATTTTTGTTAATCTAGTGAAGATCTGATTTAATACTCAGATTTTAGTCTTTCCCCCAGAATTCTAAGTGATACATTGTGTAAAATGCACTTTGTATTTGTCATGGTACAGGATTGACCTGCATATATGCCATTAGTATACATAATTTGGCAAGCATTTATGTACTAATTGAATAAATGCAATCCTTCACAAACACCTGGCTGGAAAGCTAAAGTGCAGCAGCATACAAACAGCAGGTTGTTTAAACAGATACAGCCAGCAAAGCAAAGATCAAATGTTAGAATGAGTCTACTATTTGTGATCTATTGTGCCAAGCCCTCTGCATCTAACAGCTGGACAATATTTTTTGTACCACTAATTAAATATTTCTCAAAGTTCTGGGGTTTTTTAAAAAAAACAGCAAAACAACAACAAACCTTTTGGGGTCACATAGAAGACCACTCATGCATTCTGTAACTCCAGCAGATCACATGTAGCAAAGAGCAGAGCTAAGAGCTTGTTGGTTATGATCCAATATTTTCCTACATCCACCACATTTTGGGAATCAGGAGAACGATGAATTGAGGAGATGATCACAAAGGTCACAAGGAATTGCTGCAGTATTCACAAAATATGAAATATGTAAATGCTGCGAAAGATGTAGGATCTTACAACCAAGGCTCAGAACGAACGCAGGAGCCATTCTGAGGCTGAGAGCTGCTCAGAAATTAGGTAAAAAGCAGAAAGATATGAGAACTCCATAAAGCAAGACTGTTAGAAATACCTGTAGTCCATTAAAACCATGTGATTAGCATGAGTGAAATGTCTTCCTGATGTATCCATGCAGCAATCAGGCTCTGTTCCCTAGGAGAGGGACATGGCACAGAAAATGAACTGATTGATTCCTTCTTGCACTGAGCATCTGACTGGGGGAACTGATCAGTTTGTGGGTGTTACACTGAGTTTATGGATGTCACACCAAGTGTGTCACTGACACAGCCCTCCAGGACTCTGCCCTGCCAAGGGTGTCTGAGGGTGCCTGCCCAGGAAGGGCCTGATTCAGAGCTCACCAAGCTCAGATTTCCACTGGCTGGGTTCTGGATCAGGCCTTTTCCATCCACCTGTCTGGAGGGGGATTTTCCATCCCAGTGCAGCTGTGAGATGCAGATTTCCAGTGTCTTATTCTGTCCTTTTTTAGTGCATTACATTCTTCTAGAGCAAAATCTGCCCACTGACATGTACAGATTCTCTATCCTGCTTATTAATGACATTTCTGCACTCCCTGTGTTTACCCAGGAAAGCAATCATGCCTTAACTTCCCTCTGTGTGTGCTCAGATTTGCATTATTTTGCTCAGGCACTTGCAGAGGTACCATGCTCCGAGCAATGATAAAGAACTGAGTCTATAATTTAATAACCCTCCTCTGACTAATTAGTATTCACTCAATGAACAAAGGCTTTTCAGAGGTCCAGTCAAAGGCCTAAGCACCGTTTAAGTCTAGCTTATTCCTCAAGGCACCTCTGAACTGAATTGGGCCCCATTTTATTAAATTACAATAGAAAGACTGCCATGTCAAGTGCACTGATGCTGGGAGCCCCAACCTCGCAGGACCTCACAGGGATAAGTAATCATCACTTATGCTAATAGCACATTTGACTTGGTGGGATGACACATGAGGATGGACTACTTACTTGACTAAGATTAGTAAGAACAGGCATGTTACACAGAACAAATGACTTCTAAATGCCCAGCTGCAGCGAAGTGCTGACTCCACCAGTGAGTGTTGTGAGGGTGAATGAAGGGCAGGATAAGATCTCCAGAAACCTTGTTGGATGCTACTATTGAATTGGTGACAGTTTTGCAGATTTCTAACCCATAATAAACCTCAGCTTTGTCTCCTCAGTGACACACTTCTCTCCACTGCTTTCCTGCTCTACCTTCCTTTTCTTTTGCCATACTCCAACAATCCTTTAAAATTATTTTTTTAAAAACTCTTTCTTCTTTAGTGTTTGAAAATTAATTTTGCAGGTTTGAAAGGTATCTAAGTAACAGCCACAAACCACAAACTCTGCTATTTACCTGAGCAGATTACTTGGTGGCCTCTCTCCACTGCCCTGCCAAGGTTCCTCCCCTCTGCTCTGCTGGGATCAGCACAGTCTCTATGCTCATTTAGTCTTTGGCTTCTCCCTTCAAAGCTGACAATAGGGGCATCATACAGGGTATACCATTCCAGTGATTTTGTCTGATAAAATGCCCAGCTCTTAGGCCTCTGTTTAACACAATTTTGTTCCATACAGGTCACAGAAACAATCAGATTTTGGCCTGTATGATCTATAATGCCTTTGAACCAGCAATCCAGGAAGGGAAAAATCCTCATGTCTAACCTGACTCTGTTTCACTTAATTGTTTTTGATTTTGTCATGGTCCAGATTTTTTTTTTTTCCCCTATTTTGTTTCCACTAATTTAGAAAGTATTTTGTTGCTGTCTCTGCTTTTTCTGTTCTGACCAGAATTTTTAAAATTCTTCTTTTTTAAAATCACTGCCTCAAGAAGCTTATTCTGAGAGTAATGTAGTAGTGACCACTGATGACTGGCTTCCAGGGAGTTTATGAAGCCAAGGTTAATTTGTTCCTGAGAGCTGGAAAAACCATGAATGGCAAAATATATTTCTGGTACATGCATAATAACTGGTATAAATATTGTATCCAACACCAAAATCCCAAACATACAACCTGCTTACCAAGGGACCCTTAAATCTAGTTTTGTTTCACTATAATGTAGAGTTCTGTATAAAAGCCACAAAGACCATAAGTATTATATCATTAGTAGTATTCTTAAGTGGGTATTTTCCTGTTTCTTGGGGGCTTGTAGCTCAGCTGTAATGATTGTTCCATGTGTGTGTATGTGCCTGGGTGTTTCGCCAATCACATCAGTGAAACAAAAATGCCCTAATTTCTACAACTTTGCTTTCATTGCGCTGCAAAGCACTAAAAGCAGAAACAGTTTCCTGAAGAACTCCTCCATAGCAGGCCCTTGAACAAGATGACTGTTTCTAATAAGCAACAGCTGTCGTTGTGGTTTTACTAGTCAAATGATTCATGTCTTTTGCTCAGAAATGATAAGTGGAACAAATGTTTACTTAGATATGTAACAGAGGAACAATTGAAAAATAGTAGACTGTCAAATAGAAATATTTTCCTGTTATCTGATCCTTGACAATTAGTCTGAACTGGTATTTAGTCAGCAGGCAGTGCTGCAGTGGCACAGTGGGGATGGAGAGGGGTTTAGCTCAGGAGCTGTGCACACAGAGCTCAGCAGCCCAGCAGATTTGAGGGGAGCACAAGCACCTCTGTGCACACTGCTACACCCACACCCCCCTTTCCTGGCAGGCTCCCCTCCTATTTTTAATCATCTTTGAAAGGGAGATGGTGAATTTACCATTTCCTCACCTTTCTGCTGTCTTCAGGGAACACCAAAGTGCTGCTCTGCTGCTTTGGTCATGAGTGAATTTCCTCGGCTGGCCACAGCTTTCCTGGGATCTTGCAGGGTCTTCTGGCAGCAGCAGAGGGAAAGTATTCTAATGCAGGAGATTCCAGGCTCAGTTCAAGGACAAAAAGATTGCATTACCCTTCACATGTTGGGAAGGAGAGTCTAAGGGAGCCTTGATGTATCTCTGCTGAGCCTGGAAGCTGCTGCAGTCAGAGAGATTTGACACCCCTGTGGCATCGCAGGGCTCAAGGTAAATTTTTTTTTAAATGCAAGAGGAAGCAGTGGCAAACTAACTCTTATGAGCCAATGAAGGCAGCATCAAAAAGTGGTGTCAGCTGCCTTTGAAGGGAGGTCTGGGAGATGAAGAAGGATGGAGAAGGCCGAGGGAGCCTTGGGATGCTGAATGTGCAAATGAAGCCAGTGTACATCTATAACTTACTTGAACTTATATGGATGCTTGCCAGTATATTAGGGATTAAATCCACCTTTATTTTAGATAGTTTCTGGACTTTGCTGCTTTTTCAGAACTCTCCACTTCACTGTATGACACTGCTCTGCATTGTACAGAAAGATTGTCAGAGCTTCACTTTCCCATCTGTAAAATGGGGGCAATATTTCCTTTCTCCCAGCCTTTATTCAGCTTACAAGGCTCCTGTGACCAGAATTCTTTTATTGCTTGTTTCTGTATTGTCTCGTACAACAAGACTCTGATCTCAGTTGAAGTCTGTAAGTATCACAGAAATATAAATAGATAATAATAAAGAGATGATTTTGACACAAGAATGGAATTTTATATTCTGGAGAGTGAAATAAAATATGTACTAAAGTCTACTAAAGTGTAACCATGAGAGCAAATGATAAAATTCTTCTGGCAACAAAGAGTTGACACAAATTTGTGAGATTAAACTGAACCAACTCAACGGAGGCTTGTTCTGGTGGTTTATTCATATAAAGCATATGAAAAAAGTAAGTGAGATGATCAAATTACCCTCACAGCATGGATTTTGACATGGATGTAGACTAACTGAGTCACTGGAGGACTGAGCAGGTGCGTGGTTCTAATTATACCCTCAGTCTTGTGAGGAAGGAGCAAGCTTCCCAGTTGCTTCCCTGGTGGAGATAAGGTGTTATCAGCCATCAGCAAACGAGAGGGGAGAACAAGGACAAGGCACCTGATGGGAGAAAGAGGAGGAGAAGAGAGCAGATTCATAATGCTACTCATCTTTTAAAAATGTACACACACACCGACTCTGAGCCATTTGGATGCCTCTCCTCGTACTCATTCCTGGTGTCTCTGAGTAACCCTTCCTTATGGCAAGTCACACAAAATTCATTTTTAACATTTCCTATTTTATGGGCTCGGAGTGAGAGATATGGCTAAATATAATGATTTATTTGTTTATTAATTAATCAACAGGCTTGCTAGGAGTTACAATCCAAACTGTCCCCACACACAGGTTTTTATCACCATACACTGTGCCCCTGGGGAAATACACATCTTTTTTTTCAGGAGTATAAATGGACATTTCTATAAATTGCAACTACTTGGGTGCATGTAATATGCAATATTATTCATCTTTGTATTCCAGGTGAATCCAGACTAGACTACCAGCCTCTAGGGGAGTCTGCTTCATATAATTATCAGTATTCAAAGAATGATTGTAGATGTTGTAGCTTAACAGCAGGTGAATGGTCCTTATCTGAATATTAAATAAAGTGCAACTGGATTTCTGGGTTATCTCTGGCTAAATGTTTGTAAAGTCATTAGTGAAAGCATGCAGCTATAATCCCCACCACTCTTCTTACAAAGGATTTCCACTTTTATTTTTAACTCCTTTACAGGGTGAATTGTTCATCTCCCCTTCCTATACACACAGTCTTGTCCCTTGGTTGGCCTACCAGAAACATCAAGGAAGCTGCCTTGTAAGTAGTACCTACACTTTTAATTTTTTTTTATTCCTAAACAACAAAAGAAACCAAGAGAAGAGTCACAAAGAGAAAGATTTATTATTTCCTCTGAGGACTATCAGAGCTCTGGGTGTTGGGAAAAGGCTCTGTAGTAAACTGCTCCTTTGTCCTCCCAAGTTCTGGGAACTTCAGCTCTGTATTCAGTTTCCTTATTGCATGATCTAAGAGAAGCTTTATGTATTTATTTAGTAAAACCCTTTCCTTATTGTTCTAAAATGAGGGATTTAATATACTCGAAAACTGTTTTAGTGGCTTGATAGTGGTTGTTATGTGAATGCAGTAGATAGTAGTTATGAGAAAATTAATAGAACAAAGAAGAAGAACAAACCCACCCCCTGCTGAGCAGAAGGGAGAGACCAGACTCAGCACAGGAAAATTACTCGAGATAAAGGAAGAGGAATTACCATGGAACCATACAACACAAGGGCTTTGAGGCACAACTCCTGTTTCAGTCCCTAGATGTGAAGAGCACAGTGGTGCTACATTTTGAAGAGCAATTTTGAAGACAGACATATTCAACATCAATTAGCTGGGCCAGGACATCACCCACATCCTTTGCCAGGCACCACAAAAGCTTTGCACCCACCTCAGCCTGGGCCATCAGTGGCAAAGCTTCTTCTCACAACAACTGCAAATATTTTGTTTTAATTGAATATAAAAATAATAGAACATTAAATATGATGTAGCTGAATATTAAAATGCAAACACAATCCCTCCAAAATGGAGCCACCACTACAGCAAGCTATATACTATTTATTTGTACATGGACTCCCATTTATTTCGAGCTGTAACACGTGCTGAGTTTTTGGCACAGGCACAGCCAACCCTCTTGAGTTTCCAAGCATTAAACCCCTCTCTGCTGCTGTTTCAGGCCTCTGCAGGCTCAGGCAGATGTTTCTACACTCATCTGCAAGGCTTTCTGTTCATCTTTGCAGAAATGCAGGGTAGAAACATTTTTTTTTTCCAAAAAGAGAGGAAGGATGAACACTGAGCACAATTTTGTGCTTAGCTATGAATTGTTCAAGCAGCCACAGAGTCTCAGGGATGGCAGAATGCAGGGGACTCTGCTTCTCCATGCCAAAGAAGCTCTTTCCATGCTCTTTCCTTCCACAGCAAGAAATGGCAAGAGCTTTTTCTAGCAGTCAGCACTTCTGTGTATTTTTTACTTAACACTGAGTAAAAATGTAAAGCTAATGAACTTTGGAAGTGAGCTGATTCACACTTTCCATCAAGAGATGGGTGTCCTGCAGCTCTCTAGTTTTTCTAGCTTTGTTCCTTGGGACATCTTCAGTGGATGTTGCTGAGGACTCATTCTGGGCTTCGTACCTACACTACCTCTGCCAGCAGTTGAGGAGACAGAGCCTGGATGTGTGAAGCATTTTCAGCCCCACATTCCTAACTATATTCATATGGAGTGAACTGCACAACAACTGAAGTATCAGCTTCTCCTGTTTTTATAGTGTTAGAAAGAAAAAAGAAAAGGAAACAAAGTTTTTTTGGTTGTGCTTTTAGTGGAGATTGTATTTTAAAGGGAAGGGCTCTGCACATTCAGGCAGGACCTTTAGGAACCACTTCAGATCTCCCTCCTCTAGGACCAGAAGTACTTTATTTTGACTGGAACAAACTACAGAAGTTAACAAATATTTTCTATTTGGCATTTTTATAAGTATTAGAAAAACCAAAACTCCCAACTAACACGCCCACCTCACCTCTCCCCCTTCACAAAGAAATTTAAAAGGTTCAGCCAAAACTCTTCTACATAGTTCAAACCCAAATTTTTCATTCTTACTCAAGTGTGAGTCACCTGCAGTCACTGGAATTAGTTCTGAATTAACCTAAAAATGACCCATTTTCTAATGACACTTTTTAGCAATACCAGAAGTGATGTTATTTGCATTTGCTATTATTTTTATAATCTCTTGAAGCACTTAAACACCTACATATTTAAAAGTAACCCTTTAAAAAGCCATTTGCACCTAGAAGTCAATGGCCAAATCCAAATCCATATGAACTTGGTGGAAATTCTGACACCTCTTTCAATGGTGAAATCTTAATTTGGTCGAATGTACAGTAAAGAGGAAGATGATTTGCTTAGGGAGTGATGAGGGTTGGCTTTGTCCCTGTCATCAACCACATGCTGGCTGATTTAAGAGTGAGATTTGGATCTGCTCACAGAGGCAACCAATCATTGGACTGGATGCCCTTGTTCAGCCAGGCTGAGCAGTGGGACAAACACAGGGATGGGATGGGAGAGCAAAAAAATAGTGAGTTTTAGAGAACCTGAGTATCTCTTATGTTTCTGTATCAGGTCCTGAGAAAACTTAAAGCAGTCAGTTTATCCAACATGTGGCTCTTCTGCAGCTGATTGACTGAGGTTGGACCTTGTGGTCTTTTTTCATAACTTCCACCACTTTCAGGGCCAATATGTGCATGCAGGAGGGCTGCACAGAACAGCCAGAATGCATGCTGGCTGTAATGTGAGGGGGGCAGAGATGCTTCCCATCACAGATACAGGCTCTTCACCATTGCCTCAGCAGGTGCTGCCAGGTCTCCTGAGCAGATCTGTGATTTGGCAGAGTTTTAAATGTGTACAGGCTAGAACACCCCCAGCAACGCAGGCCTGGTCTCAAGCACTGTGGTAAACACTGTAGTACATATTTTGCAATTGCACAATATTTACATTAGGAATGTGGCTGTTTCCAAGTCTACAGCACACAATCATCCATCAGAGTCTGATGGTGAAGGTAGAGCCTGTGCCCTGGGCTGCCCTTGAGCAGAGGTGCCCGTGGGCAGGGCCCTGGTGCCTCTCTGCCTGCTGCCTGGGGTGGAGGCTGGGATAGGGATGTAGGGAGGGTGGAATGACACATTCTGGCCTTACACCCATAAGCCAGCCCCACAGAGCCACAATCAGTCCCTACAAACTGCAGCAACCTCCACAGGGCACAGGGTGAGCCCTGACCCCAAGCCCTGGTGCTCCCTGCACTGGCACCTAGCGTGTCCCCAGCTGCTCAGAGCCCTCAGCCTTCCAGGAGAGGCCCAGAGCAGGTAAATCCCTGCTAGCCATAGAAAAATTCCTTTACAGGGAAGGGTGTGAGTTATGCAAATATCTACTCTGTAAATCTCGTATGTGGCTTTGAAGAAAAACAAAAACGCCACTTAAAAATTTGTTCCAAATTTGGCCACAGTATAGTTTTGTTAGTTCAAAGAAATGAAGCTAACTTTATTGTTATTTGTGTTTGGATCAAAGAAAACTATGAAAATAAACATTAGACAGAATGATAATCAACACTGGAAAAGAAATGTTTACTAAAGATTTTCTTCTGTGTTCTCTTACCAGCATTAATAATATTTTCTTTTTCTATAGTTTTCTTGCTTCCTTCAAAGAGATTGATTTCAGCAGAAAGAACAAACATATGCAAATAAACTGAATGATGTTATACCCCCTGCCCCTATCCCCCCAAACTGCATCAGATAATTCCATATTGTTAGTCTGCATTACATTTTTATCAGTTTTTTGTCTTAATCAGATATGAAGCTCTTGCAGTACATCTCTAGAACTGGGCTGTGACCCTGATGTGACTCTACAGCACAGAAGCAGCCCTAACCCTGCTGTAATCTAATAGTTCAAATTTAACGGATTTGTTTTTTCAGTGGAAATAATGGCTTCCTGTCACAAAACAGAGACACAGATTACATATCTGATAAATGGCTTTGGCATGATTTTTTCATGTAACACACAATTAACAGTGCCTTTCATAAGACTTATGCTCTAAGGATTTGGTGAAAGCATGAATAAGTTCATTACTATGCCTGTTCTTAAAAAAAAAACCACCCCACATTTCTGCTGGTGCCTTAAAAACAAATATTACTTTGTTTAGAAAGAGATCACCTATACTTTCCAGCGTTAATTTAGCCTGAAAACACTATACTGAAATTATTGCCACTGAGTGCTGATGTATTTTTTTTTCATGAGGCATATAATTATAATTGATAACCCAAAATGGAAATGGGATAATTTTGATTTTGTAAGCTACCACCCATACAGATACTGAAAATTTCCACATCATAGCTGTAATTGTTTTTTGTCATGCCATAATCCCCTAAACATTATCAACTAATTAATAGCTGAACAATACATAAGGAGATATGCAGTTCTGTGGATAGAACTGGATATTTTGAAGGAGTTCATTATCTGCAGTTTGGTTTTGAAGGCACAGCTCAGAACTGCTTCTGCTGCCTTCACTGGTTATCTTATCTTCAGGCCACCCAACCACCAGCCTTACCCTGTGAGCTGCTAACTCCCATCACTTACAATGAGGTAATCATCACCTTGTAGTGGAGTGGTGTGAATGCTGGTCAGATGGCCTGTATTTTATTAACAGGAATAGGGTCACAAGTCAAATACATGCTTGGGGTCAGTGAGCAAATACAAAAGAAGATTAGAGGAACAAAAAAATGTGACTGGAGGGGTAAAATCCCACTGGGGGTTAATCGAGCAGAAATGTATCAAAGAATGTAAACTACCCTTTCTTTTGTTATTCATCATATGGGAGCAGCTCCTGTGTCCTGCTGATTCCAGGCAGATAGGGCATCATCTCCAGACTGCTGTCCTTTAATGAGCTCTTTGGACACAGGGACTGCCAGTAATACTCCTACCTCTGCTATTACTACTGCTACTACTCTTAAAACAGTAACAAAAATAAGAATTAAAAACACTTGCCTAAATATAGAGATCAAAAGATTTGCTTCACCTAATATTGCACTATCCAATGACTGTCCACAAAACTAAGAGAAAAACAGCATTCAGTGTCACTGCTCTAGGAATCTCTTCTGCTCCAACATGGAAAGACTGGACCAAGAATTGTCTCCATCAATATACTGATTTAGCTCCAGCTTGCAATGTAAATGAATTAATAAAAGTGTTTCTGAAGAGATGGTATTGCATTGGCACAGTTTTAGTTTTTCTAAGAAAGACTGTCTTTTTGAGTGATGTAATAACAGAAAAGGAGCCAGCAGCCTGATCAGCACAGTAAGTACAGGACTTGGTAGGGCCCAAAAGGCAGCAGTCAAAAAAAATCATGGGGTGCTCACCAAGCAGCAGCTGATTTTCTCTTCTGATACATGTTCATCGCTCTTTCTGTGACAAGAAGCAGAAATTCTGTCGTATTTGAACTACACACATTTGTCTAATTCTTTAAAATCCCAGCAGTAGAAAGATTCCCTTTTCATCAATTTCCATTTATTATGCTTGTAGCTACATATTGTAATATGAATTCTTTTATCCATGTATACTGCACATCTATAGATTTTATGTTTTCACACATCACATGAAAAGCATATTTCAAAGCTATTGCATTATCGTGTGCCAGAAGAATATTGCTGTGGGAATGCAGACACATTACCAAAAGTACAGTATAAAACAAGGAAGTGAGAGTCAGGAAGGAAGGAATTCTTAGTTCTATGACTGTGTGCCTCTGACTTACCGTGCAATGTTCATCAAGTCTCTTAATCTTATTTTGGCATACTTTATATGTAAAATAAGCAATATGTCCTTCTGCAAGGCTGAAATAAATGTTAACTGGTTCAATCATGCCCTTTGAGAGCAAAATTGGAATTTCTGTCATCAACACCAAGACGAGCCAAATCAGGCTGAGAGACTGTAAATCTTTACGTGCCAAAGAATAACACTACATAGATGAAAATTTCATGGCCAGACACAAACTGTGGTAGACGACTGAAGGATTAATGTGAAATAAAATACAGTAAATTTAAGTTTTCCTTGAACTGAAATTGAAGCATTCCTCATTACCTCCCCAGTTATCTATATAGGTGCTTTCCCATACCACTTATTTTCACTCATTATATCCCTCCTTCTGGAATATATGCGTTTCATCCTGCATTTTTTTAGCAAAGTCTGTATTTAACTCATACATTGTCCCTTAAGTTTAAAACTAATTTTGTGCTTAAGTGCTTTGCAGGATTGAACCTTCCTGGGGCCACATGCAGGATTTTTCTTCTCCTGGGATGATGAGAGCTGTGGAAGTGTGTGCACATTGTGTCAGACCTGAGATCAGCTGCCAAGTGTGGACACCCACAGAAGGATTTTCTTTACAGAACTATCTTAAAAATGGAAATGTCTGTCTCCTCCAGCTATGCTGGCAGACAGTGTTTACCCAAAGATCCAGATACACAAGACCTTGTTATCAACTGCAGCTTTTACACAACTTTCAAGTAAGTTAGTGGGCTGGAAATCACACATTTTAGAAATATTTTCTGAAGGATGTGATCATATTTGCTGCCCTTGAAAGTGTTTAATGTTGCATGTTCACTACATATTTTTGTGTTACTTAATTTAAAAGGTTTTCAAAAAATACAAATTGCCACAGAATGGATTTATAGATGCTAAGAAAGTAATAAGAGATATTTGATACACAAAAAAGAAAAACTCATACAACTGACATGCAATTAATAGATCTCTAAAAAGCCACTAGCAAAGTGTCTTTCCAAGGTTTACATTTCAGTCGTTTGAGTACTTTCTTTGGAATACTGTCCATTGAAACACAACATTCTGAAGTCTTTCTGCTAACTTAATGTAGAAGCACTACTGAGAAGAGTTATCTTTTTAATGATGTGGTCAAAATATTTTAAGGAATATGATTTCACAAGCTATAACTAATCAATTTGCACCTGTATTATGTGGAGGAGACACACTATCCACATTGGACAGCAGTGCTGAGATGTCCTGAGCTTTGCATAATGCCAGCAAGCTGTATTACTGCTTAAAGGCTTGTGAATAAGAATTTTATTGCAGTCACAACATATACATTGGGCTCTTCTAGTAAATTGATCACTCAAATAAAAAGAAAGGAATGTTTTTGATCTGCAATGAAGATGAGCAAAAAGTAAGTCTGCTCATTTTAACTCTGCATTAGGGAAAAAAATGAACTTTGATCTATCATATTGCAGAGCTGCTTGTATTTCAATGGCAATTTATCAATTTTTAATAGTCAAAGCTCCCAAGTAGAAAAAGCTTCTTAGACTTCCTAATCTAATAGCCATTATTTAAACTTTTTATTCTGCATGATTTACTGTTCAGAAGCAAGAAAGCAACACAATTTCTTAAGGATTCTTTCTTTTACACGAGTTGACGGAGTCCAACACTACTAATAAATTTGTGTAGAACAAGTCCAAAATCCCACCTTAATATATCTGAACCTTTCTTAGCAAATCTAATGGATAGCAGAGTGCATCAGCAACAGGACTGAGCTCAGGTGGGGATGCAGCAGCAGAGCAGCAGCAGCAGAGCAGCAGCAGCAGAGCAGCAGCAGCAGAGCAGCAGCAGCAGCAGCAGCAGAGCAGCAGCAGCAGAGCAGCAGCAGCAGAGCAGCAGCAGCAGAGCAGCAGCAGCAGCAGCAGCAGAGCAGCAGCAGCAGAGCAGCAGCAGCAGAGCAGCAGCAGCAGAGCAGCAGCAGCAGCAGCAGCAGAGCAGCAGCAGCAGAGCAGCAGCAGCAGAGCAGCAGCAGCAGAGCAGCAGCAGCAGCAGCAGCAGAGCAGCAGCAGCAGAGCAGCAGCAGCAGAGCAGCAGCAGCAGAGCAGCAGCAGCAGCAGCAGCAGAGCAGCAGCAGCAGAGCAGCAGCAGCAGAGCAGCAGCAGCAGAGCAGCAGCAGCAGCAGCAGCAGAGCAGCAGCAGCAGAGCAGCAGCAGCAGAGCAGCAGCAGCAGAGCAGCAGCAGCAGCAGCAGCAGAGCAGCAGCAGCAGAGCAGCAGCAGCAGAGCAGCAGCAGCAGAGCAGCAGCAGCAGCAGCAGCAGAGCAGCAGCAGCAGAGCAGCAGCAGCAGAGCAGCAGCAGCAGAGCAGCAGCAGCAGCAGCAGCAGAGCAGCAGCAGCAGAGCAGCAGCAGCAGAGCAGCAGCAGCAGCAGCATCTGCAGCCCCCCAGAGAAGCCTTCCTCCCGCAGGGATGGGCAGGGTGGGTGCCAGCCCTGCCCTGCTGGCAGTGCCCAGCCCAGCCCAGGGCTCCCAGCCTGCAGCTCTGGCTGTGCCCCAGGGCTGCAGTTTGTCTGTGTGGGGATGGAACAGCTCCCTCTGCTTCCTCCCCCAGCAGCAGAAGGGTGGGAGAGTCTCCCCCAGGGTGTGCATCCAGCTCCACGGTAAGTCCCGGTTTTCCTGGGAAAGGTGTGCCCTGTGTTCCTAAGACAGTGGAGAGTGAGGACACTCAGCACCCCGTGGGCCTATCACACAAGTGAATCTAAAATAAGCTTAAGACTGTCTTGTTTTAAAAAGGTTACTTTGGTAAGTCCAAAGCACAAAGAGAAGCATTTAAGACTGCAGATCTCAACTTGCATGTTGTTACTGCTAGACATGAAAGCCTAAGGTCAGAATTCAGAATTCAACCAGTCCAACTCAAAAATGCATCAATTTATTTGCTAAATGGAAACCCCACATCTTATCATAATGTCACAAAATGCAGAAAATTACAAATCAGTTTTAAGGCAAAATACATGACAGCAAAATAGAAGTACACAAAAACTACATTAAATATCAGTATTCATTTGTCCCTACCACTTCAACTCACCTCTCAGCTCCAAACTCCTCGCTGCAGTGCACAGCTTGAGATAGTCTAAGATCCATTTTAGAGTGGACTGAAATATAAATGACAGTTCACACTACACATGAACATAGACAACTGTATAAAATATTTAAATAAAGACAGAAAAGAACAGAGGAAACCAACAGAGCCTTTGGCAGACCCAGCCTTTGGGAATTTAGCAGCTTGAGATTCATTGCAAATTTCATCTTTAATGTTATTTTTAGTTCAATATTTTGTAGCACTCAGAAGTAAATCTTTGTGTGCTGTCTCTCCTCCTGCTTGTGCTGCTTCCTTTTCTGATCTTGTCTTTTAAAGAAACCTAATATGTTTTCAATACAATTGATTTGTGACATGTTTTGTGATATTTGTTAAAGTTATCCTTATGTTTCTTCATACAGTTCAGTGAAAACCATTACACTGTTGTTTCTTTTAAAGTGCTGAACAATGCTTGTCATAACTGAACAAAACGAGACCCCCCAGCAGTCTTTGTTCCATCACACCTTGTGTTGCATTAAATTCTCTGACATTAATTTTGATTCTTGAGAAGAGTCTAGAGTCACACTCTTTTTTTTTTTAACCTCTCACCACTGTTCCAAACACTGCCACACACAGTGCATTTCCAGAGCAGTTTTGATTTTATCCTGGAATCTGTCCTTTGTCTTTCTCCTCAGCAATCAGACTGGAATGACACAAAAAACACAGGGCTGGGGGTGCTGCAGAGAGGATGCTGGACAGCTACAGCTGCAAGAAAATGCAAACTGCTAAGTTCACACCCTAGCCCACCCCACTGTAGGTCTGACCATGCTCAGGTGTCTTGTACAAAGCTTACTCCTATTTTTTTAATGGACTTCCCAAACCTTTCTCCCTCTTGCTGTTGCAGAGAACTCAGTGAACATATTCTCCCATTACTATGCTTATGATTTAATAGCTGTGCCACAGAGAATGGCCTTAAATGGGCTGTTCCACATCTCACAGAACTGAAACCAGCACCCTGATGTGACAGGAAATGGAAACCACATAGGACATATAAAATAAGACTAAGGCTACTTATCTGTGCAGTATGAACACTGTAAAACTACTTTTGCTTTAATTAATTTTAATTTCATCAGGTTGCAGTTGGAGTTGGGAATTTTTCCTTTTTTTCCAGGGAAGGATGCATAAGAGGAGAAGGAAGATCTTGCCTGATCAGAAGGCTTTAAAATTGAAAGAGGTTTTTTTATTCCAAAAACCTGATTTCTAACATAAAGAGCCATCATTTAACAGTTCCCACAAAAGGACCAGGAGCCTCTATTGAATGACCAGGCATCAGTCTTAAAACAAACAAAAGAAGTATTTTATCCTCACAGTGCGTAATGAAATTACAGAACTCATGGCCACAGGATGGTGTGGAGGTCAAAAGTGTAAATGGACCATAAAAGGGATTACATGAAATCATGCAAATGAAATCCATCACTAGCTACTAAACATGATGATCAAGATCCAGCCTCCAAAGCAAAATGTCTCTGACACTGATCCTCAGAGGGCAGGAGCACACAGGGGAAGAAGGATTGCTCTGTAGGAGAGATATATCAGAGTTCATCCACTTTTTCCCCAGACATTTGCTCTTCTCACTCTCAGAGGGAAAGCACTGGATATTTTTTCTGACTCAGGGTGGCAGCTACTGCGTGTGTTCTAAAGTCTTCAAAAAACTGAACTCATTTTATTTGACACTGTATGTTTTAGAAATGTTTCCATTTGAAATTCAAGATAATTAGGGGGAAAAGCCTGTAAAGAGTCAAACAGAGGGCAAAAAGAAATAAAAGCACCCAGAAAAGATGGAGTTCAGAACATTTTTTATGTAAGTCATATTTTGGCATAGATTTGTGCATCAGGGTCTCGTTTTGCACTACAGAAAAATATTTCCATCCAATGATTGCTAGAAAGGAAGCCCCCAATACAGAAACCTATGCAGTGCCCACCCTCCAAAGTGGCTGAGAGGCTGAAGCAACCTGACAGAACCATCCTGTAAATCTGAAATGGGTCCCTGTGGCCTCTGCAGCGCTGAAATCACCGCTCGCCTTTGCTTTCACTGCACTGAATAATTTGGGCCTCTCCCTTTCTGTGTGAGTCAGGTTGTGAAAACTGAGCCTTCTCTGGCCTCTAGGATTCATAAACACCTGCCCCATTAGCCCACTTTCACTATTTGTCTAATGACAACCACAAGTAATGACCTGACTCAAGGCATGTCAATATTCTGCCAAAAACTACCATTTTGCCCTCTTAGCCACCTCCTCCCACCCACCCATAGGTTATGGAACTGTGGGATGGTTGCCAAAGAAATGCAATAAAAAGTAGGAAATGACACATACAAATAAAATTCACTTACCTAAAAGCCCTGTTCATCAGATCTCTTTGTGCTGCCTCCTCCCCCACCATCCACTCCTCTACTTCCAGCACTTGTTTCTCCTCTCTCTTCATTTCCTCCTCCTTTGCTGGCTTTTTTCTTCACATGTTCTACATTCTGTACTTTTTTTTTTTCCTTCTCTTTTTATGCCCTATTTTTTTTCTTTGGCTGAAACAGAATAAATGAATGCTTTAATAATTTTCCCTTGCTTTAGAGCCAGTAAAGCATTATGGTGTCACTTTACCATTTTTGCTTCCTCTTCCCAGTTTTTCTGCCACCACTTTTGTTGTTCTGTACTTTTTTGCTGGCCTTCCTCCAAACCCATCAGTCCCTCCTTGCAATTACTCCTTCCTTAGTGACTTCATGTCCTCTGTGTTATGTTCTAGTGCAATCTGAAATGATCCAGATTTCCAGGTGGATTTTTGGGCATCTGATGTTTTGATGGTGGAAGGAGGTCATCCTAAACATGTGAGGCAATGCTGAGCATTTCTGATGGAAAGTTTCTGGGGGCACAGCTGTGGCTTTAGGGAGAAGCAGGGATGTGAACTGGAGTGGAGCAGAGTCCTGTTCCAGTGGTCAGGGGGAAAAATCCCCTCTTGCCTAACTCTAAGTCACTTATTCCTCTCTTGTTTCCTTGGCCTTTAAGTGTTCTAAATCACTGCCTGAGAATCCATTCCTGATACCTGGAATCTTTATCCTCATGGATGTCCCTCCTGCCAGACTACACAATATTAGCAATAGCACTGTGTTTTAGCTTGTGGTTTTCCTGGTACTTAAAACCCCTCTGTTTGTCTGTGGATCCCAGCAGGATTTTGCTGCTCTGATTTGGGCTGCACTTGCTGCAGGAGAGCCTGGCCTGTGCTGAGCTGTGGCCCCTGGAAGCTTTGCAGGATCATGTCTAAACACAAACTGGTGTTCTTCGAGGTTTAGACTGGCTATAAACCACTGAACACATTTTAATTCATCCCTGTGCCCCTTCATTCCTCTTAGGTGCAAGTACATTAAGACTTATAGGGAAAAATAATATTTCAGCTTTGTGAGATAAGGTGGTGAAAAAATGGAAGCAGCACTAGCTTTAGTATATATTTTCTATGCTGAGAATTGAGAGAATGGGGGATTAGGTCTAAAGTAACAAGCAGAGAAAGGGAAAGAGCCTGACTAGCTGAGAATTTCATGCTGTAAACATTATTCTAGAAATAATCTTTTTGTGTTTCTGTTCTTTACCTTTTTAACAGCACAATTACCCATGACAATATCAATTGAACAAGACATTAAAAAGAAACCCACACAAGCCACCTTAATGAAATACCATACGCAGCTCAAACAACAAAAAAGATTCCCATTTTGGGGGCTTCTCTCCATTTATATTAATGATCAGTTTTCCTGTGGAAGAATTGCACAATATGGGTTTTTCCTGCTTGTTCATAATAGGTCATTCATTAAAGAAAATACTGGGAAATTATTTTCTGTGTCGGTGGATACAGGATGCCATCTGGGAGCTGAAAAAATGAACAGAAATCAGACCAGAAAAAAAAAAAATTAAAAACATGAAATTAGTTACACTTAAGGAAACCAGCTGAATACTTTCACAATCCCAGCCTCTCAGACAGGCTGCAGTAATTGGTACTTTGTCCATTTACACGAGGGACGCTCTCTCACAAGGGAGGGGCTGGGGGTCCCTCTGCAGACCTTCCCTGGGTGATTCAGTGTCACATCTCCCCTGGGCTTGTCCCTCTTTGCCATTTCCTCCTGCAGCTTCTCCCAGCTGGCTGCTCACTGCACTTCTCCCCTCCTCTCCTTTCTGCTGCCAGTGTTCTGCTCCCTTCCTTCCAAGGTGCTCTCTGCCCAGACCTGTGTGACACGCTGCTGCTGGGAGAGATCAGCATTTCTCCTCCCCGGGTCCAAGAACTACAGGTAGATCAGAAAACCTCTTCAAATGTGAAATTGGCCACTCTGACTCCAGTTCCAGGCTAATCAAAAATTCAGGCTCGTCATTTTGGGGTTAGGTGGATGGCTTAAGTTAAAAGTACATCAGCTGATAAGGAAATCACAACAATATAGTGAGAAATACATTAAGATGAATATGGCCATATGCCAATTTTTCCCCCTCATAAATAAGATCCTTGTTTACCAAATGTTCAGTTTTGGTTATGTCACTATAAAAATCAAGCAGCTGGTAATTCAGGCTTGATTAGCAGGTCTCCAGTTTTGATTAGTAAATTACTGTAGTAATCAAGGTTAATTCTCATTTCAGAGCTATGCCACAGATTTTATTTCTTCCAGACAACTGGATTTATCATTCTGGAGAAGGAATATTTTAATAAATATTACAAAAATATCCAGAAATAGATTAAAAAAGCAGATCCAAAGGGACTTTGAAAAAATGGGGAATCAGAGCAGAAATGCTGCTCAAACATGAAACAGTTAATATCCGAGGAATAAAATTCCAAACTACAATTTTGCAGTAGATTTCCACATAATATATGCAGAGATTGCATTGCTAATTCCTTTTACCTAGTGTTTCTATTTCTATCTTTAAAAATTGTTTTCTTTGGATCTTCATCTTTCATTTTAAAATATTAAAAAAAAGTATACAGAGAGGCTTAAAAAGAAGCCCAAGAGACCATTATTAGTATAAAGATAAACAGTAGAATGGATTCTAACTGAGCCAGAAAACATCACTGTAGAATTTACATAAAATTTAGTTTTCTACCAAACATATTGCACATCCAGTTCCAGCTCATCTCATAATGAATATTCAAGCTTTTGAATGACCCACATGTCCCATAAGTGAGCAAGAGTCCCCAAAAGCCATCATTGTTGTTGAAGAGGCACAATATTAAAAAACACTGAGAATTCATTAGGGATTTCTTTTTTCCATGAAACTTTTACAAAATCTTTAGCCTGTAAATGCTGCGATTATTTGAGCATACAAGTCTGTCAGGGATTTGAGGCTGGATAACAAACTCTTATATGGTTTTTAATTAGGATGATATTATTATTTTCTAGATATAATTCTGGGTCAGATTCTGTGTATCTTTCTCACATCACTTTTGTATAATTAGAGCCTAAATTATCTAAAATAAATATGAAGTTTTGCTTTATCTACTCAGTACTGTATGCTTTTCCCAGATAGGAAGAATAGGCAATTTTTAGATCTACCATAATATTTCACTGAAAATACTGAGATAAATTTCTCCCCAATAATACATAAAGAATTGACTAAAGAAGCCCTACAATATATGTATATAGAGACTAATTACTAAAAATTCAGTAAAAACTGAATTCAGTATAAAATTATGCAATTCCTATGTCCTTTGAGGGAAAAAGAAAACCAAAACCACAAACCTCAAATCCCTTTTCTAGAGAAAACATGCCATGTCCTTTTGTAAAAGGCTGGAGAGGAACCTGGAATTTCTGTTTCCACATTCCACTGGACTAATTTTGCTATGAGCAGTTTCCTTATGCCAGTGGAAATGGGGTTTGAATCAGACCAGGTTCAAGTGGGCTCCTAATTCAGCACCTTGCTCCTGATGATGGCAAACAGAAAATGTTCAGAAGGTCCCTGGCCAGTGCTAGAAAGTCAATAGCTGTCTTATGGCCTGTAGCAAGGAGATCCTTATCCTTCCTGCCTCCTTCCCTTTATAAAGTCCTAGATATTTAACATTAGGTCTTATCTGCATGGTTCATTTACAGCCCAGCATCCAATGACCCAAACATTGGCAGAAAGTGGAAAGCAACCTGATCTATGAACACTTATTTAAGATTAACACTTTGTTAGAATAACAATCAATTTGAGTGGAAGGTAAGCATATACAGGGTGGATTTACTGAGTATGTTGAGACTTGTCTCACTTTCACACACCAGCAACTTAGGAAGCCCCAAAATTTGCAAAAGAAGAGGAGAAAAACATTTTCAGGCAGAAAGCCTGTAAAACAAACATTATACTGTGGGGAGGGAAAAAGTGTGTGCTTTTTGCAGTCTGTGTTCCACATGCAAGACAAGATTCACCTGGGAAAGGAAGGGGTGGGGTGTGGGGGGAGCAATTGCAACCAAGCCACTGCATTAACAGGGGACTTCCACAGATTTCTGGCTGGTCTCCAGTAGTACAACAGCTCCCTGAATCTGGCAGATTTTACTCACAGCTTTTGAGCATGTTTTTATTTTTGGCTTTGGCTTTCCTCTCCTTTGCAGCTCTTCCAAGTTCCACAGGAGGAAGCACACAGCTGTCCTTCCTCAGGAGCTGCACAGGAGACAGAGGCCCCTGGAACCACCTCTCCCACCAACAGCTCTGATGCAGGCACTTACAAAGAGCTTGAGCTTCCTCCCCAGCTCCTCTCCTGGCCAAACTGATTCCCCAAGACTCTGGTGAATTATAACCAGCGGCTTCCAGGCTGTGGTTGCAGTATGGATAAAGATATGTTTGAGGATATTAACAAAATTCAGAATAACATTCAAAACTACAGCCCCCCCAGAAGTTTTGTGTTGCCCTAGTGGGAGATAAAAACTTTGAATGGGAAGGAAGAACTGCCTCTAGACCCCTTGCACATAGAGACAGGGTGGCCAACAACTGACTCTGCTGGGTATTCACCACCCTCTGTCAACCTCCAAGCAATCAACATAAAGGGAATACGACCAGGGAGTCACTGCAATCTTGTTATTCCCTGCAGAACAATAGTTTTCTTAAGAGCAGCCTGGCCTAGTGTAAATGAGAAAAGTCATAAGGTTTCTGGAAAGGTATTTATTTTATCCACAGGTACGATTGCAACACTGAATGTGATAGTCTCTATTTAGGGTGATTAATAATATGTTATGTTGCTTGTTTTGAGTAAAGACTATAGGCCAACTCCTGCCCTGGCTCAAATCCCATTGAGTCAATTGTTTAGCCTAAAAAATGGATTACAGGATGTGGCTATAATTTATGCATATAAAAATGCAAAGGATTTTACTTTAGGAACAGTAATTTTTATTTATGTGCACTGCAGTAGTGCCTAGAACCCGAGATGCTTCTCTCAGGACAGTATCCAAATGCACAGGAATTCCAGGCATGGGCTGTACCCCAAAGAGTCTTTGATCCAGGCAAAAGACAAGTGACAGCAAACAGATGGGGAGAGGGGCAGAAATGACAAGGTAACTGGGAGATAATTATGATCACTATGCAGTCACAGCACATCAGCTGCTTAACCACTATCATTTTTTTAAGGTGTCACAGCAGAGGAGAGTTTTAAGGGAGGATGTGAAGAAGGGCAAGTGTAATAGCTTGGTAGATTCTTATAGCAGTGGACCCTTGCAGGAGAAAAAAAAACCCAATTACTACAGTCCAAAATTTAATAAATCAATATTTCAAACAAAAATCTGTTGTGAGTGGTGGATACACGTTGATCTGTCAGTACCTCGTGGGTGTGATAGGGGAAAACAGTCTTGGGAGAGCCTAAGTGGGCCTTGAAATATCCATAGGACGTTTTTGGCTGCAAGAGGGAAGAAGAAGCTGATGAAAGGGGCACAGTGGAAGAAGGACAGGATAAAATATGAACATTGAAAATGCACCCCTGCAGTGCAGTGAGAGAATGGGCAAGGTGTGTGCCTGCCAAGGCTGGAGAAACTGGGACTTGGTGCTGGGTTCAATTTTGGCTTGTGCTTGTCAAAAGGTCAGACATGAATGACAAAAATCAGATGGTTGGTCCTAGCAAGCATTAATCTAGAGAGAAATATATAGAAAGACATAAGGTATACAAAGGCACAATATCTGGAAAAAAAGTGGGCCTAGAACCTGTGATGATGGTGCTAAAACAGTGATCACAGCTTTAATTTTTATTTTGCAAGACACTGCTGGCATGAGAGTCCCTGCACTTAAAAAGGGGAAACACTTCTGAGACTTGTTATACCTTAGGGCATGAGCAAAGTATATGGAAAAGTGAGAAAAACAGATGACAAAAAGAACAAAAACTCATCTTTAAACATTTGATGTTGTTTTAGTTTGTTTTTTCTCCCTACAAAGTTAGTAAGACTTATAGTTCAATAAATAAACCACTGAAAACAAACCATTTTTTTTGTCACACATATAAACTCAAATTTTGTGTGTCATTGTGGGAACTGAATAAAAGAAACCTAGGCATGGAACTGCTTACACAAACTTGTAGGAGTAACTTTTGGATAGCCTGAGCATTTGCAACTCCAATCTTACTGTGAGCAAAAATAGAAAGGACACTAGGCATGCTACTGCAAAGCAATTTTTATATTATAAATATGTTTAGGTGCTATCTAAATTACCACCAGAGCTCTGACCTTGATTACAAATGATCATAAAGTAAAGAATACTTTGAAGTGCCCCAAATTGTAGATCAAAATGCTTGTATATTCATCACTTTGACTAAGATCCAGCCAAGATTTTCTTGGCTAATAAAGACTGTAAATTAAATAGAAAACAGGCCCAGTAAAGAGAGGTCATGGCTGCTTTTTTTAAATGCTTACAGTCCTTTAGGGCAGGATGTCTGTGCTGCTTTAATTGTTTAGAGTTTCACTTTCTGCCATGGGAGCTGCAAATGTGCAAGCCTCTGTCTCATAATGCTGCAATATAAACCTCCATTTAAACTTGATGGGTCCCTTCTCATTGGAGTTTTATTTTCCAGGCACTTTTGTGATGTGCTCTTTTATGAGCAGTGTGAATAAATATGATGGCAATATTACCTATGCAAATGGGCAGAACTGAAATGTCTAGGGTTAAGAAAAACACAACAAAAAATCTGTTTTAAAACAGAACTAAAGACCCAAAACATTAGCTACATTTTTCTTATTTTCATAATGAGCTTGTTCCTGCCAGTCAGCACTTCTCTGCAGCACAAACTACCCACGATCTGATTGGCAAAGTGTGAAAGTGAACCTAATTTCAGTCTTATTTTGATTCTTCTTCAGTGTGACCACCCTGGGATTGCTCAGCAATCCCAACTTTTGGGAGGATTGGGTGCTTTCCCATCCCACCTTCTCCCAGTCCACATGGAGAAGCCGCCTGGCTGTGCCTGATAGTGTGCAAACAAACATCCTGTTGCATGAGTACCTATGATTTATCACACCATCCCTAGCAGGGGTGTTATGAGCAGAGCTCTATGTTCCCTAATGAGCAGATTTTGCTTGTTTGAGGGTCTCCAATGCATCAACTTTTCAAAAGTCTTGAATGCCACTCAAAGGAAACATCTTTGGGGATCATGGCCTTTAAATATAGGACAAATTCCCACTTCTAATCCTGCTGGAAGTGGAACTCCCCAGACTCTAAATGGTTTCTATATTGAAGTGATAAAGTCATTGTGACTCACCAGAGCAGGACATTGGATGGTCTCTGATTCTGTCATTTTGTTTGCCTGAAAAGGAGCCAAGAACGAAGATTCACACAGCATATTATGTATTTTGTACATCTCAGTGAAAACACTGAGATTGTTAGAGAAAAGTGAGCTGTCAGCTCTTTGTGATAGTCATGCAAAGAGTGTCAGTGGAAGGGCAGGAGATGGGAGAGCTCGAATGCATTGTGTGCTGCTGGTAAAACACCCCATCCTTAGTTATACCAAATTAAAATTTCAATTGTGCTACAATCACTCCACACTGAAGTGCAGATTTCTCAGGACTAGCCCAGAGATTAAGGTGTAACTAATTAAGATGTCATATTATTTAGTTCAAGACTCTCTTTTAGGGGAGGATAGTGCAGCAGAAAATAGACAATAGGCAGCACTTCACTGGATAGCACAGCTTCTCTGTAAAATTCACATTGCTCCTACTGATTTTTTCCTATACTCTAAGCTGAGGGTTGGCCAGATTCTGTTTTTTAGTTACATTATTGCAAATCTGCAAAAAAGAATCCAATGAATGGATGAGGGTTTTGTAAAAAAAAACAAACCACCAAACAAACAAAAACCACTGAAATCACAAATGAGACATTCCTATGTTCCCTGTATTCTGCACTGTGCTTTTTCTTTCCCTCCTTCCTTGCCACGTTCCTTTCTCAACCTCTGTACTTATTTTATTCCATCCTCTTCTACCCATTCTTATTGATGTTTTTTATGGCTTTGGGTGGGTGGTTAACTGGCATTAGGAAGAAAAGCCATACAAAAACATACCCACATATAGTACCAGCCAGAGCACCTGCCTCCTTTCTCTTGGTTACCTCAATGTCATTATGAAACAAGCTATATATTTATTATTTAAACAATATTAAACAGTTGGGGGAAAAAAAAGAACGGTGTGGTTTCCTACAGAAAGAGAAAAGGAGCAGTTAAATGAGTACCTTAATTCCTTGCTGTTGAGAAGCTGTTACTATAACAAACAGCAGCAAGACTTTTAAATCAGGCCTCTGGAACAAAGCATTCCAGTGTCACTTTTACATTAGTGATTGCAGTTGATGTCATTTTCACAAAACAAAATTATAACCAAAATGGATATTTCAGGTCAGAGTGCCACAAAGAGTATATAGATACATTTCCATCAATAAATCTGCCCTCTTCCTGCCCTGACATAAGTGTTCAACCCCTTGTGATTGACGTTTTTACCACTAAATTATACTATGTCTGCTTCTAGAAGAAATGTCTCCATTACAAAATTAGCTAACCATCAACATAACATAAAATAACTTCAACATGGTGTCATTTCACAAGAATATTGATTCTCACAGACTTACTGGATTAAATCCTGGTTTCCCATAAAAGGAGCAGCCATTATGTCTTTGGTGGACAGAAAAATATATGTCATGGAAAGATGTATATTGGGGTGATTAAAACTTCATTGCTGAGCTCAGAAGCACAAGATTTTGTCCTGTGGCAATTTGAAATTAAGAAAATGGTCAAATTATACATAAGAACAAGGCTGAAAACCAGCTACAAGTCTGACATTTTATTTTCCTCTGCTGGAAAATACTTTTGACTATTGATTCCACAGGAAAAGTCATCAGTTATTCTAGATTGACTACTGAGTCTGCCAAAATCTTTTCAAGACTTAGTGGTAGCTTTTCCTTCACCTTTAGTACTAATGCTTCATACCTCACAGGATGTTTTGACTAATACCTGGAAAGGCTTTGAAATTCTTAGCTGAGCAAAGCCATTTAAGGGCAAACAATCACAATATGTAGCTGTAGTTCCTTTGTATATCAAAGCTCTAGAAAGGCTACTTAGAAAAGAGATTTTTATTATGGCCTTCTCTACTCTGTTTTTATGACTTGCCCTGTATTTAGCATTGAAATAATAATGGGCTAAACTCATTCTGGTCAGAACTTTGTGATTTTAATGAAATTACCTTGGGGATAAATTTGGCCCAATTCTCTGTGGTGACCTGCATATCAGAGAAGTTCCTAAAGGAGAAAATACCACTTCTATGACCACAACTCACTCCAGGTGCACACAATATTTTGAGTATCAGCCTGATTTCTTCAAATGCAGATGAAAAGCTATGTCTCCATTGAGCAAGAGCAATGCCAACAGTTGTACACACTGTGCTGTCCTGAAGGCTCCTGGTCTGCTGAGGGCTGGTGGCATGCTCAGAGAACAGGAAAGAACAGCTGCCTGATTTCTCACTTTCCATCAAGTACTTGTCATCTCTCTTCATCATGGAATGAGAGTCTTTACAATCCCACTGATGCTGCACCCCCTTGCAGAGAAGAGCTGGGTGCCATGCCAGCTCCAAGAGAACTCTCAGTAAGAGGTGTAAGAGACTGGGGGAAGCAGAAGGATGCTGGGGAGATGGCAATCCCACTGTCCAGGGCAGAGGGTTGCCTTAGGCTGGAAATGGGGTGTGTATTCTCTTACCATCTATCAGAGCTGGGGCAGTTCTCTGCTGGTCATTGGGCAGTTTTTTCTTTATCTCTCCCACAGCCAATCCTCCCTCCAGGAGATCTCTGCTGTCCATGGCCAGTGAGTGTCCCTGCATGGCTGATCAAATTCCATCATCCCATGGGGAGATGCTCCGCCCAGGGGAGGAGCCAAGCATTCCTACCTGGATACAATCTGCCCCTGGAACACCCCAGCAGCCTTTGCCCACTGCATTCCCAGAGGAGCAGCTTTCTTCTGCCCTGCATTCCCAGAGGAGCACCAGGCCCATCTCCAGCAGCCCTGGAGCTTCAGAGGAAAACTCCCGCCTTGTCCAGGATCCCTGCTCCAGCAGAACCACAGCTGGCACTGCAGGAGGGCTGAGCCCCCATGGGATGGGACTGTGCCACCACCCTGACCCACAGGGGGTCAGGGCCTGTTCTGACTGTCAGTGTTGTTTTGTATTACTGCATTGTTTTTTTGGGTTTTTTTTTTTTTTTATTTTCTTCCCTAATAAAGAGCTGTTATTCCTATTCCCATATCTTTGCCTGAGAACCCCCCTTAATTTCAAAATTACTATAATTCAGAGGGAGGGGGTTTGCATTTTCCATTTCAGGGGAGGCTCCTGCCTTCCTTAGCAGACACCTGGCTTTCCAAACCAAGACAGGGTATTCCTTGAGATACAAAGCTCCATCTCTCAACCACACCTTGTGCAGGTTTGTGGGGCAGGGGCACACGTGGGGTTCTGCTCAGCAGCTCCCTCTTATCCTGGCTCTGTGTGGCAGGGAAAAGGAGCACTTCACCTTGGGAGAATCAGTCTGTGGCTGCCTGCTGGTGAAGGATACTCTGTCACCATTCATCCCTGCCCATTAAAGCTCGGAGAGGACAATGTTACCAGTCTCTGCCCATTCAATCCTTTTTTGTTGGCACATTACTATTTTATCATTTTGATCTTCTCCCTCCTGAAGATAAAAGACACCATGGGCGGGATTCATGAATGACTACTGTTATTTATCGACCCAGGACTTTTTGAACATTTTTTCCCCTCTGATTCATGAACCACTTTTCCATATTCGAAAAGCAGTTCATAAATCGTTCAGCACCAGCAGAAATTAATAATAATGAATTCATTTACATAAAAGGACTCATCCTGCCAGTTGCTGATAATGTTTGAAGCCAGAACCTTGTCGGCAAACAGGTTTTTTGCTGGCAGTGCTGGAAATAATCTTTTGTTTATAAATTAATTAAAATATACTTTTCCTCTGCTTTTTAGAGCTGCTGTGGGGATATGTTGCATTGGGCAACATATTATGCATTTTCTTTTCTGTTTTGGTTTTTTTTTTTTCCTAAAAAATGGTATTGCCTAGAATGGAAAAAGGGATATTTGGTAGCATTAAGAGTCAGATTTTAAGAGAGAGCAATGTGTTTTGATTTGTTTTAATGTTTTGAGTGAGAGTTTCTTCCTAAGCCATTGGCAGTTGCATTTCACAAGGATCGGTTTGAACGTATTCTTTCCTGTGGGTCCATCTGTGTTCAGTCTTCCCCTCCCTAAGTCTCATCCTGAGTTTCAAATTCAAGTGAACTTAAAATCATAACAAGAACCTCCCACGTTTCCTCTGAACTCAAACCCACGAGTTTCACATGATTCTGATGCAAAGCTATCTATAATCAGTCCCAGGTTTATTTTTGGAAAGGAAGGATGACCCTGAGTGAACACTTCCATAATGCCAGCCAAGGGGTAGAACGTGTGAATGGATGTTTAATGCCATGCTTTGCCACAGGAGTGCTGTGTGTGTTCCATTAGATCTGAATGCCCCAAGGCAGTCCCCTTCCCCAGGACCAGATTTACATCATTTACCCAAATGAGAAGCATGGCCTTGCTGTGCTATGGGACAAATTTCACAGAAAAATAACATTTACAAGCCCATCCCATCAATTTTGCTTTGGATTACCAGCCCAGCAGTGTCAGCAGCACACACCCCTCACCTCAGTGCTTTCCTGGCTGGCCTCAGACTCCTCCAGGTGACTCCAGGTGCCAGGGAGACCCAGAGATCCTGTGAAGCATCTTCTCTCCCCATGTGTTCTTCACGGAGACTCCGTGCCTGCAGCAAAGTTCAGCTTCCAGTTCAGAGCTCAAGCCTACAAACTATGCACAGCAATAGCCAACGCTGCTGCATTTTCAGTTGCTCTTTGCATTCAGGCCCAGCTCCTTGTAGAGAAATCCAGGAAGACCCCGTGCATGCTGCTTTTCTAAGTCACACATGAGAGCACTCAGAGAGATTTGCAAGGAGGGCATATGAAGATCTTACACAAAAAAATAACCTAATTATCTCTTAATATTTTGAAAAGACTAAAATACTTGAGTGTCAAGTATCATTGCAAATGAGTGGAAATATTTCTTAGCTTGTTTATTTCTTTATGTACATAACCATTATTGGAAATTGGGATATGGAAAATGATTTGCTGGTTCATACAACTTTTTAGTGTTGGAATTTGTCATTTGGTACTCTGATTTTTATTTGTATTTAAGATTTTCCTTGGCAAACACAGAACTGAGTGCTATCACAAAGAAAGAATAGAAGTTGGAAATGTGTATTATTAGTCTGATCTGCATGCTATGTATGTGTAGGGCTTCAATAGAAAAACCACTTTTAAAAACAACAACAAAAGGCCTGAATTGTCTGTTTCTACTTTTGCTCTTAATTGGTGACATCTGGGTTTGTTGGTATTGAATGAAACTTTTATTTTGTGTTTTTGAGAAGGAAGAGTTGGCTGACTAGTTGTCTTTATATAGTTTAATTTCCTCTCATGTCCCCTTCTCTTTCATTTCACTGTTTGAAGACTTTTAAGGTAAATAATAAGGGAGCCAAAAGAGCTCTCCAGACAATTCACTGGACTGTTCTGAGCTGAACCACTTACCTGGAGCACGAACCTGGGCAGCTCACCTCAACTTTATGTCTTCATCTGTAAAACAGAGTTAATGATTCAGCTTAGAAAACCTTGAGTTATGTTCACCAAATTCATGATATAAATCTAATATATTATCCTGTTAGTATTCAGATCACCTTTTCTATGTAAGCTTCTATGCAACAAATGGCATGTTGCTTCTCCAGTCTGCTTGATGTAAGTTTGGCTAATTATCGATATTACCAATAACTGCCAGTTTATACCAGTGTGTGACCAGAAACAGCCTATCACAGGGTTGTCATGGCTGTATTTGCTGCATTTGATCCTTGGCTTTAGCAAGATTTTTCAGTAAGAGGAGGAGATAGAAAAAGGAGAATGTTTGGATGTGGATCAGAAAACAGAAACTGGAATCAAGCTTCTCAGCAATCATCATCTGAGGGAGAGGGGAAAGTCCTGTCTGTGGCAGTAAAATGACATGCTAAGCAGACTGAAAGCAACATTCATAACTTTAGGAGCCCACTTTCCTCAGTGCATAAATTCAAGACATTGAGATTGTAACAGCTAAAGCATTTAGAGAGTTGATTGTGACAAGGACAGGAGAGAGGAGGGCTCCTGGATCACACTGTCAGCAACACCAGCTGAAACTGTGTTTACTGCTGGAGAGGAGACAGCAAACTGGGAAGTAATTTAAGCTTAAGGTTCCCTAAAATACATTCCTGTCCAAGCAAGGGAACTGTCAAGTGGAGACTGCAAACAGAGCCGGGGCTTTAGCTGACTGTGAGACCCTGATTGTTCACAGCACTCTGCTGCACAAGGATCTTTAGCAATATGGACTGTGAGACCCTGATTCTTCACAGCACTCAGCTGCACAAGGATCTTTAGCAATATGGACTGTGAGACCCTGATTGTTCACAGCACTCTGCTGCACAAGGATCTTTAGCAATATGGACTGTGAGACCCTGATTGTTCACAGCACTCTGCTACACAAGGATCTTTAGCAATATGGACTGTGAGACCCTGATTCTCCACAGCATTCTGCTGCACAAGGATCTTTAGCAATATGGACTGTGAGACCCTGATTCTCCACAGCACTCAGCTGCACAAGGATCTTTAGCAATATGCAAAGTTACTGCACACTAGACAGGCTTTGGAAAACATCCTGCTGCAAGTGAAACTGAGCTATAAAAATGCATCAGCCTGAATGAGCGCCTGTTGGGACTTGCACAGAGCCACTAAGTCCTGATCCCTGTAGGAGCTGCAGATGTTGCTGGAAGCCACTGCTAACAAGAAGCCAAGTCTGTAGCTGGAGCTGCTCAGCACCTCTGAGGATTTGGCCTTCGATTTGAGCAGCCCACAGACCCTAAAGCCCAATCCTAGGAGGCTTCTAAATAAGCTTTAGGAGGGGGAAAAATCTGAGGCAAGCTTTCAACCTTCTCAATTAGTTTTAGTAAGGATCTTCAAAGTTATTTTCATGAAGAAAAGGGATGGAAAAGTAACTTGCTTAAAGGAAATCTGAAAATCTGGGTTTTGTTCCTGTCCTCTCCAAACATAGCAAGAGTTTTCAGGAATGGGCCAGGTCACAAAGGCAAGTTGGAAAAGAAAACATTATAAAGGCAAAAGACTTATTGTGAGAATCAATACATAAATACAATCATAGCAAATGATTCTGTTAATCATTTTCACACTTCTGCAAAAAATATTAATGCTTTTCAGTTATCAAATAATCCAAAGATTTTAAAACATCAAATAAAGTTTTTGTCAAGTTCTTACCAAGCACAGGAGATCCTACTACTTTGTCTAAGTAGAAAGTACTGTAGGGCATATAAAGAAAATGACAAGTTTTAAGAAGCAGTTGGTATAGGCTTTTAGTTTCTTTTCTGGCTTCTTTTTTTTTTTGCTTGATATACTGGAGAGGTGTAGCCATGAGATGCCAAATGTCTTACCATTAGTTTCCAGGGAGAAGTCCCTGTCTCCTTTCTGTACCAGGGCTTGAATCTCTAGTAAAAATATTATAACCTTCATTCAGTGCATGCACTGCTCCAAACCTTGACAGATCATCAATTGGATTTCCCAAAATTCTGAAAACAGACTAAATATCCATGAGACTAGGAAAAAAAATTTGAAGAAGCAAGAATTTGAAACCCCCAGCATACTTGTTTTTTTATATTCACACGATGACTTCTGAATGTTCAGGGATTAAGTCTTAAGGTATATTTTTGGGATCACACTTTCAAGCTTCCTACATAATCATGAGACCTAGAAAGTTTTGTTTTACCTTTAAAAAAAATTCTTTTTGCATTTGCAGGAGCTGAGGGTTTAAATAAAGCATCAAATACCTCGAAGTTCATGATGAAATAGTAAGAACTGGCAAAGCTGCCTATGATAACAAGCAAAACTCATTTCAGAAGCTAGTAGAGGAGAAGGAATAAAGTACAGTACAAGACAGGAGAAGGTTTTGAAATGTTACCAGTTTGGAAAGGCTGCATGTTTTCATTAGATTGGCATTGATGTGAGTGGCTATCTCAGCTTTTTGTGCCGAGGTGTAAATTTTTGTGGGCTTCTCTGAGACTAAACCACTCACTAACTATTTCAGTCCATTCCCACTATTTCAGATTGTATTTCCCTTTTGCATCTTATTAATTTTTTAAATTTTTCTGTCAGAATTTTACACTGAAAATAGGAAGCTCCTGTTGTCTCCTTTCTTGCCTTGGGTCTGACATGGTGCAGAGCTACAGAGGGGTCCCAGCACAGCTCCTCCTCCTGCAGAGCACAGGTTTCCCACCCTGGCAGAGGGAATGCTGCCCTGGCTGCTCCATTTGCTGTGGTCCACCTCTTCCCAAGCCATGGAACATCCCTGGATGAGACAACTCTCCTCAGAAGCCAGTCAGAGGCTGTGATGTTTCCCAATGAGCTGGAAGGAAAGTTACTCTTTTCGTGACCGACCTTTTACCTGAGAAAGCAAAGAGCCCTTCTGCCCAACCCCTGCTTCCAACAGGAATGGAGAAGGAAAGAGGAAAGGGGAAAGAGGAAAAAGGGAAGAGGAAAGGAAAAAGATCTCTGTATGGCTGGTATCTCACACTAGTGCCACTGTAAATTGGCATTTGAAGCGGCCAGGCAGGCATCAGAACGTGGCAGGAATGGGGAGATGGAAGGATCAGCCAGAGCAACACTTCCCAAATATTTTTTAACGGTCTGATTAAGACCAACTCTCAAAATTTCTCAGATATTACCAGACACCAGCTTTCTCCCTGTGTCAAAAGGGCCATTATTTCTGAGGACCTCCACCTTCAACCACTTGCAAAGTGAGAGGATCTCACCTCTACTCCTCACAAAGACAGACATTATTGAATCTGTTCTTAAAATCTCTTTGGCGTGACACAACATAATTGCCTTCTAGGAACCTACTTCCAGTGCTTCACAGAAGGAAACTTTGTCTAGATCCTTCACAGAAGATCTTTCACCATCTCTGTTTTCCCCAGCAGACATGAAAGAAAATGGAAGGCAGTTCTATTTTCTTAGACCTCCTTCCTTGCTTTTGCTTCTCCATTCAGCTCCAAGCACTGTCTTGCAACAGACATGGAGTGGTATTCTGGTGTATCTAGAACAGAAGGTTTCTCTCAAGCACTAGGACACAAGCCCAAAGCATAGGAAATAGAAATAGTGATTTAAACTAACTGGAACGTTTCATTTCACTGTCAGAAGGGAGGAATCTTGGGTTTAACTAATTATTTTATAAGCTTTTTCAAACAAGGGTTACATAGTAAATGATGGATGTATTTTTCTTAAATAAATGCATGTATTTATTTATTTGGTACTTTCAATAGGTGTTTTAGATATAGCATTATATGATAACCAGCTCTAAGATTTTATAAATTTATGTAATATTTACCTAAATTAGATATCTAGAAATGCCATGGAAGTTGCTTTCTACTTTTAAAGGTCACAAGTTTTACAGTTTTAAACCCCTGGTACAAAGATAGAAAGCATATGGTACATGTTTTAATAGGACTTTTTAAAAATTTGAGATACTGGAGAATATAATCAGGCATTTCATGTCATTTAATATCTCAGTTTCTTAAAGTCAGATTACAGCTGTGTCATAGAAGTGAAAAATAGAAATAGACACAAATTTTAAGATGAGATGTGGCTGATGAGGTCACTGATGACCTCAGTTCCACTACTGGATCAAGGTAGCTGCTACACCAAATATAGAAATTCTTCCACTGGTGCAAAACCCAGCCCTACCTCAGTTCTATCCCCCTTTTTGGATTATCAAAGACATACGAACACTGATCAAAGTACTGACCATATATATTAAAAAATAATATCACAATCATTGTCATTAGACTATGAAAGTCAGCGTTGTTTAGGTAGCAAGAGCATTAATTGTAGGATTATGAAAATCTGGGATGAACTATAGTGCAAATGATAAATTATAAATTTATTAAAAAATTATAACTACTTGAATTCATGTAATACCAGGCTGCTCAAGAAATGCTGAGGGACTGCTACTTCATAGTCTGTTTTCATTTACAAGTTCTCTTTGGAAATGTTGAAGAATCTGTATGTATCAGAAAATTGCTCACTCACTGAAACCAGCTATTTTTAAGGTTTTATTTAAGGAAGATAATGAATAAGACTAAATTGATGCCAGGCATGAAGCAATTTTAACCAACACATTCAAAGTCTATAATACAAAATATTGGAAAATTATATGTACAGTAATCTCAAGTAATGAGATGTTAAAATTCCTTGGAACCCAGAAACTCTTCTATTCATTCTGTTCTTCTTCTTTCAACCTCACTGTGGGAGGCTCCATCTCTGACATCTTTATATATGATGTTCTCATTTCAAAATGCCACTGAACCTTCAAATGAACACTTGCCTACGATCTTTGAATTCAAAAAACCTTAAATCAAGGTTTTTATATTTTAGTGCACTCAGCCATAATATGCAGTGAAAGAATTTTGGTATTTAGTCTAGGTCTTATTTCAGAAGAAAGGAAAAGATGAGTCTCAAAATGAAAACAATAGTTCAGTAGAATGAAATACCAGCAGTACTGGGTAATTTCTAGACAGGTTATTTCAAACATATATTGAAAAGTGAGGGAAATGAAAAACCCTTTAGAAAGTTAAATCTGGAGCAAAATACAGTATTTTTTATAAGATTTTCTCATCTATTATCATGAAAGGATGAAAATAAAATGGTATAGGGCAAGCAGTGTCTGTACAGTACTTGGAGCCTGGCACCTACTCCCAGTGTTAGTGTGTGTGGGATTTGCATGAAGAGCTTTGAAGATCTCACTCCTGGTGGACATTAGGACAAGGAAAGCAAGGACAGCTTGATGCTCTGTGGTGGACACAAAATTATCATGAACACGCTTCTCTTACATGCTTTAAACCAACCCTTTTTTTGTCATTGGGGTGTCAAGGTTGTAAAACTACAAGTATTTTCTGAGGCCACTTGTTAGAACAAACCACTTTCTATACTGCTCTTTGTTAATCACCTACACAAACACAGTTCAATGGGACATAAACTAAACCAACTGTCTAAGCAATTTGGTGGAATGATGCAGATCTGCTGCTGAAGTCTCAAGTCAACCTTGTATTTCCTTTTTTGAGATTACCTCCCTGAGCAACCTGTTCCAGTGCCTCACCACACTCACAGTAAAATAATTCTTCCTAAATCTGTTTTTTCTACATTTTCCCTCTTTCACTCTGTATCCATGACTCCTTGTCCTGTCACCACAGCTTCTGAGGAAGGGTCTCTCTCCAGCTTCTCTGTAGGCACCTGCAGATACTGGAATGTGGCTCTCAGGTCTCCAGTCTCACTATGCTTAAATAACCATCAGAGTCACAACATTTTTTAACATTTACACAAAAATGTTAAAATTTGACTAGTGGCAGAAACAACAAAAACACAGGTACCTCCCTCCTTCTGACTAATCTTAAGGTCTGTAACTGATAAGAACCATATTAGGATTTTTTTTCACCCCGAGTGGGACTGGAATGAGGGGTGTGCAGCTATGGGAGGCAGAAGAATGCACATTTTATATGGATGCATTTCACTTGCAGATCTTAGCAGTGCCCAGGATGCAGCTAGAAGAAGATCACTCTGCAGATCCTGGTGGCACAGCCAGCACTGCACACATCCCACTCCATCCAGTGCAGCTGCTGCCCTGTGTGTGGCAGGATGCCCTGCTCCATTCCCTTTGGGATGCACTGCTCCATTCCCTTCAGGATGCCCTGCTCCATTCCCTTCAGGATGCCCTACTCCATTCCCTTCAGGATGCACTGCTACATTCCCTTTGGGATGCACTGCTCCATTCCCTTCAGGATGCTCTGCTCCATTCCTTTTGAGATGCACTGCTCCATTCCCTTTGGGATGCACTGCTCCATTCCCCTCAGGATGCTCTGCTCCATTCCTTTTGAGATGCACTGCTCCATTCCCTTCAGGATGCTCTGCTCCATTCCCTTTGGGATGC
>VYZP01003267.1:0-130469 GCA_013400635.1 Hypocryptadius cinnamomeus
GAGCAAAGCAACAAGCTTGGGAAAGCTCACTTTTTAACTTGTGCTCACTGCTTAACACCAATCAACCTGGTGTTCAGCATTCAACCTGACATATTTCTTAGGGGCTGCAAACTGCAGACACAACAGCTCAGTCCCAATCTTTTCCCTGTTGCATTCAAATGGTTTTACTTGTTTATTCTCTTCCTTTTCTTTCCATGACAGGACAGAAAGGGCAAGCATACTTTTGAGAATAAAGTCAGTAAGTGAAATAGGAAGTGGAACTGTAAAAACAAGCAGGTGGTAGAAAGAAATTTTCCTTTCAAAGAGGTAATGATCTGTTATTATACAATATGAGATGAGGTCTCAAAACCAAGGGCAGAGAAATTAAACTGGCACAGAGAATGAGGATCTGCAAGTTCAGACTTCCAGAGTGATGACCTATGGCTTTGGCCAACGAGCTCCATAACCAGAAACTCTTCACTGTTGCAAATTCCTCATGCCATCAGCAGGATGAATGGCCCAGCTTTCCTGGGAGGTGCTCTGCTTAGTGCAGCCACTGTTTTCATCTGGTTTATCTCATAACTTGGCACAAGGGTGTGCTCCTGGCTTAACTGGAAAGGCTTACAAAAGAAAGCCAACCCCACTAAAACAGACATTACTGCACAGACACAGCTGGCTGTGGACACCCTCCTCAAACGAGGTGACTGAGTGACAGAAGATAGGGACAGAGCAGTATTGACTGCTGATAGGTGGGCAGTGGTCAAAGATCAAATAATAATGCCCAGAAATACAGAAATAAACACGGTTCATTTCAGACTGCTGATACTTTTGACTCCTTGTTCACAGTGTTCTCTAACCATTTATTCCATATGCTGTCCTGAAATCTTTTTCAGGGGGAACACTACAAATTTTTATTTAGTCAGAAGTTGAGCTGGATGGTTTTAACTGGCTCAGGGATAATATAAGTCTCTTTGTAACTTTTCATGAAGCCTTTTTTGGGGAACATACTTTCTCTCCTCCTTGCACAAATATATGCCTACTTAGAACAAGTGGAGACTTCCCTCTATGACAAGCTGCCCTCTCCTACTCATTTCCTTTGGGGAAGACAGTATGTATGACCCTTTTAGGCTCAGCTGTCTCCACAAGCAAATCAGTCTTCTTTTCCTGAAGCAAAAAACAATTGTTGTGTGATGAACAAGGCCAGCCATTTCCTGCTCCACATGTGGAGCCCTGCTGCAGCATTTCATGTTTCTCTACAGCTGCTAGAAGAGCACTCTTCCAAAGAGTGCATTCTCATTTGGCATGGAGCATAATCCTGACTCACCCTACCCCTTCCACCCCATGAACAGGGATGGCCATTCCTTACTTGGGCCAGAGAGAGTGTCCTTTAAAGCTCTGAATTGCAACTGAGACATTTGAAATATGCTGCAAATTCCTAGTCTTCCTAAAGACCTTTGCAGCTTTCAGCAAAAAAATTTGCTCCTTTTTCTTTAGAACTTCTATTTTAAAAGAACAAAAACCTATTCAACAAATTACAGTTGCATTCTTCCTCAAGGTGGAGGGCTTATTAGGGGTTTTTTTCCTCTATATAAGTTTAACTTGCCTCAGCAGCTTCCTTTATTCAATATTAGCTGCATTTGCTCCATAGGCATGTCAAACACTCAAAATACTGTAAGCAAAGCACTACCTCCTCAGAGATCAGGGATCTGGGAATGAGCTCTGCACAGATCACAGAACAGGGTGCTCCTCCCACGGCCAGCAACAGCTACATTAAAAAATTCCACATTATAAAACTGTTCCTCACAGCCCTTGCATAAAATGCCTCAGCACACAAAAGAACAACATTATCTTCTTTTGTACTTAAATCAGGTCTTGCCATTGTGTGTCAAGTAGTTCTCCTGCATCTCATTTACCACGCAGCCCTGTCTCTTTTTGAGACAAGAAATTAGACTGGCTGTAGATGGGAGTCATGCATTGCTAGAATCAAGATTTTAGAATCTGTTTCTGCCTCTGTTTCTGATAAAATATATTCCTTCTTCTACTTTTGCCCATGTTTTCAGTTTTCCAGGAATTATAAAGCCTTCATATGCAATCACCAGCAGTTTAAGAAACACAAACATGAAAAAACAAGCTGTTGCCTAATTTTTTCTGTACAGATGCAGAATTACCTAACAGAGTCCCTACCATCTCCTGCAGCCTAGCTTGCCTGTTGTGAGGTAATGGTACTACTTCCATTCCTCCTTTCAGGGATAAAGAAAGAATAATACTGCCTGGAGATAAACCTAGTTGTGATCTGAATTCATCCATCTCTTCTGTTTCTTCCTTTTGGCTCATGTAATTCCAATTCTCATTCCTCTCCCCTGAACTCTTTTTTTTTTTTTTTTTTTTTTTTTGAGCTAGCTGTTGGAAACAATCTTTATTCCTCTGCATTAGTAGCCAATTCCTGGTAACATGATGGATGACACAACTGGGAGTAAGACAGACTTAAGGCCTGAGAAGGTTTAGACTCCTTGCTTGTTACAGGATAGCCCTCAAACACAACAAACTCACTCAGAAAATGGCAGATTATCAAGATCAAGAAGGCTATGCTCTGCTCTAATGAGCTGAGAATACCAAAGGATTTTTAATTAGAGGTTATTTAGGTACATATAATACATAGTTATGTCTCATTTATTTTGCAGTAGAGGATCAGCCCTGAAGTCAGACATTTAACAAATAAGTAAAACCACAAATAAATCTCTGTCATAGGGAAGCAAGCATCTGGGATGGCATCAAGGAAAACAGCTGGAAGAACAGACAGAGGAGCCAATGGAAGCAAGGCCATTTTCTGCTGCATCAACACAGAGTGCAACAGAATAATCAAAACAATTTCTAGTTATTACAGGGAAACAGCTGATACTACGGGAAAATAGCATTATCAAAGATGAATTTTGGCTGAAAATTCTGGATAAGAAAATGGTAAGTATAGCAATCGTATGCTAAGTAATTATACAGAGAGAAGGTTGGTAATTGCTGTCTTACAGGAAACCAGTAGTTGAAAGCATGAAAGTTGCTTCTGAGTTTAATCAGACCTTTGTCAGGGCTACCATGGAGACAAAGGAAACACTGAGAATTCATTTCCTAATAAGCAGCAGAATAGAGATAACTTGGTAGCTACATTTATTGGAAATGCAATCAGGACATGCTAAATAGGGTGAAACATGGTAAATGTGGTATCATCAGAACAGATTACAGTTGGGTTTTGTCTTTTCATTGTCCTGGCTGACATCACTGGGTTATTATCAGGCAGATACAGGGCAAGTGATTTGATAAAAAGTCTGCTGTGTTCATCCAACACAGATCAGTCCCTTGGAAATCATCTCACCCCTGGGAATGTGAAAGTGAGTCCATATAATAACAGATCTTTGCTATAATGAAGGGGGTGATGTTATAATGAAGCAGTCTCAGAATACTTTCACAATCTCTCTGGGTATTAAGATAGGAAAGCACATGGCCCAAACAGTGTGACACCTAATTTCTCTCCATCTGGAAGCAGGTGTGCCTATTAATTCTGAAATATGGCATTCAAAAAAGTCAACACAAGATTGAATGCAAGAACAGCTGCTCTAAGATAACTCTCATTTATAGGAGGGCTGTGGAGGTTACTAACAGAAATAAACTGTTGCTTACTTTTCAAAAAACAACTTATGTGTGCAAGTTTCAGCCTTTGGGATATTTAAACTATATATATTAGGCCTCTGGCTTCACTGGGAACTGAGGATACATGGAGATGCAAGGGAAACTTCTGCTGTCTTTTCATAAATTTGGGGCTGAGTTTTGTGGATCTGTACCATTTCTGGCAGTTAAAAGTCAGTGGTTAGAAAAGATGTGCATTCCCATGAATGTGCCACTGGAAAAGGCTTGGCTCTTCAGGGATGCTGCAGCCAACAAGCCCCAGTGGTGCAGGAAGCTGCTCCTCGCACTCCCTGAAGGACTGTGCCATCCTTCAGCCAATGCTGAGCACCTTCCATCCCCACCTGCTGCACACATGCACAAACCAGATGCTTGGTATGTTCTCATGTGGTCAGAAAGCTAAACTCTAAGGAAGAGAAGCATGGATGTCATCTCCCACTTTGGCTGGCACAGCAGTAATCCATAATTCTGGGTACAAGGAAGAGAGGAGCTGAACACGTGGCTGAGAAAGCTGTACGGGCAGGATGTGAAATACAGAGCTCACATGCTGGAAATAGAGGACACCAACATAACAGGTTGAACTCTCTCTGAATCCACAGCTGGTCTTGCATAGTTCTTGCTTTAATTTGGATTCTTCAGGTATTATAAAAAAGTTAATTAAAAAACGTTCTTCTCAAAGCTCTGAGTTTTAAAATTGTATTAACTCTACTCATAAGTGAAATAAAACCCCAACATGCAGGTCTCCCACTAATAATTTCCATCCCTCCATTTATTTATTATCCCATTTGTAATGCACTCTGGAAGTCAGCTTCACACAGTGATCTCATCTCAGGCCCCCTTACTATGCAATCTGAACTAAACTAACTTTATATTTGTTTCTCTCTGGAGATCCTCAAAAAATTTTTCTCAAGAGCTCTATACTTATCCTCACTAACTTTTTCTGCTGGGTCAAAAGCAAGGATGTAGTCATATAAATTGCATATTTTCCAGCATTTTTCTTCAACTTCTTTTTTTGTTCTGATTGAGTTGTACCTTGAAATTTGTAAGCAAGCTAAATCAGGTAGAAGATTAATTAATTTCTGAATAAGTCTGTTTACAGCTAGGTTAATGATTTCAAATTAACTTCTACAAGTAACCCTTACTCAAATTTAGGGTTAAAATATTATTTGTTTTATGATCAGTCACATGAATGTTTATATGCAGTCCCATAATAGATAGCACATTAAACACATTTTCCTTTCTCCATATTCTTTGGAGAAATGCTAAATAATGAGGGTTCAGTAAAAATGATTCCTCAAATCTTCCCATTCCATCCTTTAGCATGCACAACTCTCATAATGTCATAGTGTAATTATTTTTTCGCAGTTCTGGCAGGATTGCAGAATGACTTTTTGAACATCCTTTCAAAACCACAAAATATAAGTTACCTGTATATTTTCAAATCACCATGAGGTAAGCTGTAAAGACACAAAATGTAACCAGCCTTTGTTTGTTGTGTTCATGCACACACCTACCTCATGGTAAATGAGAACAAATACATGGTGAGGCCACTACTGAAGCTCCTGGAGCACAGCAGCTCAGCTAAGAAAGGTCTGGTGCCAGCATCTCTAGGACTTGTGTCTACAGGGAATGTTCTTTCATTCCTAATTATCATATTTCAAATGAGCCTCAAACCTGGCCTGGGATGATTTGTTCTGAAGTTTGACAATTTCATGCTCAGTATAAATTTTTCTGTCTTTTCCCCTTTGAACACCAGAGTGGGAAAGGTGGCTCAGGAGTTTGAGCTGTGAGAGGTGTAGTTAGGATGCATTTCTTTGGCTGTACCTCCAAGTATCTCCTATATTAAGATATCTTTCAAAAGAAGTGCTGAGTGCACTTGGAAAATGGGCTGTTCCCTGTAGTGGTGGAATCTCTAGGACAGGGGCTGGCAGCTCTCCAAGGATGGCGTACCAGACCAATTTTTTATTTCTCACCTCCACCACCTAAATTATGGAGAAAAAAATCACCAGAAGAGTGCCAGAAGGGAGGTACTCTCCCAGCTGGGAGTGCAGATACCACAGCCACCCTACAGTCCATGCCCTTCCTCCATGCTACCAGCTGAGAGATGTTGATTCCACTAATGGCATTTCTCAAAACACTGCATTTCTCAGCTCCCAGCTCTGTGCTCACCTGCTGCTGTGCCTTTTAAAACCTGTCCACTGAATCCATGCAGTGCATGTGCTCTCATTTGCTGGTCTTACTTCTAGGACACCATGAACCTCCAGACACAGAGGAAGCACAATTCCACTTAGGCTGCTACTTCCCACATCATTCTTGACATCTGGAAAACTCAGTTTTTAGAGCTCATTGGTCTCACTTCTCCTAAGGATTACACTGCTCCAGGCAGTGCTCTGGTCATCTTCAAGGCCTATTACAAAGTTCATGAGAAACAAGAGACTTGATAACCTTGGTCCAACCCATTTGTCCCATCCTTATCTCATCACAGGAGAGTCCTGATGCAGTAGAAATCGTAGAGACACTATCTCATGCCTAACATATCTATGCACCTTTGAATACATTACACCACATTCCCTAGCAATTAGTGTTGCTCTTTTTTTAGTTTTTTAACTTTATTGATGCACATTTTTTGTGTTATCCATTCTGGTTTTAGGTGGGGTTTTATTGCTGACAAGAGTGGAAACAGTAAAAGCCAGGTCCTGGCACACAAGAAGGTGCTCTGGTTTTGAGCATTGGGATGGAGAACTCAAGATTCTTGCTTTGGCCTCATCTAAAGGCCACAGGTTGTCCTTTTGGGAAAATGGAAGTTGGAAAGGACCTGATGTTTCATCTCCTTGTGTGTAGATCACCCAGAGAGGATAACACACGTGTTCTCCAGAAAGCTGCTGAAGGTCTCTGAGGGAGAGCTGCTCTCTGAACCCCACAGACCATGACCAGCTGGGAAACAAAGAACTGGGGGAGATTTATGGTGACCAAGAACACAATTTCTGATGCCAAGGACCTGCCCAGTTGCCCACAGGCTCTGTCACCTGGCAGAGCCCCAGCAGCTGCTGCTGTACTGTGCTGCAGCCTTTACGTGGCAGCAGAGCCCAGCTCAGCTCCAGCCACCAGGACGGTCACCACAGGGCCACACTGCAGAGGGGTTTTTAAGCACCAAAAAGACCATTCTTCCAAAAGCAAGACAGCTGATATGATGGCATTTTAAATAGAGCAGAATGCAGCCACTGCTACCAGCGAGCAAACAGGGCCCCAGTGACAGTATGGAGGGACAACAGCATCTGAAAATGTCAGTCTTCAACTCAGTCAGCTCATTCAGACAGCACAGCAGCGGTGTGAAAGCTGGGCTCTTCAGGCTACCCCCCTGCCTAATCCACCACATAATTCCCATCTCCTTATCTCAACACACCATTCCAAACCCATGGATCTGCAGCTTCCAAAAGTACCCGAGGAACCTAGTTCCTAAACAGCACCAAGGAAACAAAAGCTCAATGGCCAACTGCAGCTACGTCTCCGTGTCCATTATTCACTCATGCTCCAGTCTGAGCCTGACCCTGCAGTCCCATCAGCAGATCAAGCCCAATGCTGACATCTATTCCACATGCAGAGTGCTGGGCAAGCCAGCATTCCTCTGCCTGAGCTTTCCTGCCTGAAAATCCACTGGGCCAGAAAAGCCTCTTGGCAAAAGTTACTGATCCAGCCTACAGCACCATTTGGCTTCAGTGTCATCTCGAGCCCCCAGATAATGTTATAGCACAAGCACTGGATAAGGAATGGCAGTTGCTAAGAGAAAAACATTGCCATGATTTATACTTGGCAAACCATTCCGAATACTGTTTCCAAATGTGGAAATACTAAGAGATTTTTTTTTAAATCAGTAGTAAACAAATCAAGGAATGCTTTTGGATTAATATCAGCTAAACTATTTGCCACATTTGTATAAAGTAAATAATATCACTTCACCCTGCACTAATTCAGTTACTACACTTTACAGCATTTTCTATTTCTTTAGACATTTGAAAAATGATCAAAGCTGACATTTTGAAACATAGTGGTTCCAGGCTCCCTTCCTGTATAAAAAGAAGCAGCCAGGAAATTTTAAACCTTTTTGGTTTTAAAGAATTAAACTAAATTTCCAGTGCAGGCTGAATTCTAAAATCCAATTATCTTGAAATGAAAAATATCCCAGGAACATTTAGGGAAAAAAAATAGTGTCCACAAACTGAAGTGTCAATTTTATTTAGAATATAAAATCATAGAATGCAGGTTTTCAAAATTATAGTGCTGAAAAATTTGGTTACAACATTAATGAAACAATAATAATAAAGATTGAAATAAGAAAACAGGTAGGGATTAAAAATGTCACAGTTTGACATTTTGCATAATACAGGAGAATAAGTTGAAGGTGATATTAGTGGCAGCAATGATTTTGAGTCTCCAAAGAGAGTTCATTAAACAATCTTTGCTGACATCTAAATCCACATAAAAAGCAAAGGCATGGAAGGAGAACTGGATGACTTTCAGAATCTTAGACTTCCAATTAGGAAAACCTTACCAAGAAGAGACAGAAAAGGACTTTGATCAGTTGGAACGGGAAATTTATTTGCAGATGTTAATTGAAATAAACTGTGCAAAAACACTAAGGAAGGGAAATGTTTTCCTAGATGTAAATTCTTTATTGGTTAAAGAGTGTGTATTCATTTTGTTTTGGGCTTTTTCCAAGTAGATGTGCCAAATATGATAACAAACACTCAATCTGGGTAACAGCTAGGATCTAACAATCACAATGAGATCAGAGCAGAGATGCTGAAGTATTAAGCACAGCAAAACAACAAGCCAAACAAAGACTTCTACCTGAAGCAAATCTGAATCTGAGAACATGATAACCAGAATGAAATCTGACTTGCAAGTTTGCAACCTACATTAATAATTGAGTAATTAAGAGACCAAGAAAGAAACACACTTCTGATCTCACAAGGGCAATACACAGAAGGGGAGGACATAGTTCAGGGTTGTTTGTTTGTTTTTCTCAGGGTGGAATATTGCCCTGTATCTTAGCAAAGCTCCTCTGAAAGTAAATTTGAAAATGATCTGATAACTTTTAAAAATTGAAATGTATACTTATATTTACTTTTACTGACATTTGCTACATTTGGTTTTCTTTTGAGTGAGTGAAGATGCAGGAGTTGTTCAAGCCAGTTTGCTGGAGAGCTCGTTGCCTTGCTGAGGAGTCATGCTATACAGCAAGNTTATAAATATGCATAATTACAACTTGCCCCATCCATAAGACAGGACCTCATGTACCATTTCACTGAACAAATGCCTTCCTTTTAAGGCAGCAACTAAAACCAAGAGGCAGCAACACCAACTGAGCACTCTTGGGGTCTCAGAAGAGAATGAAGATATGCAGGATGTCTCCTTTTGCCCATCCCCAAACTGACTCGACATCTTCATGTACAAATGGAAAACACAGTTCAGATGACTTTCAACTCACAGTCAAATGCACATGTTTTTAACAGAACTGCTCTGGCAAGTCACAGCTTGGAGATTTGAGGACCATGTGTTGAACGCCCACAAATTAGACAAGTTCAGGAATAGTATTTTTTTACCTATTTAAAAACTGGGTAGAAATCAGACCATTTATAGTGTAATGTTGGAGAAGCTTCTAGGAGCTTATATATCAAGGAATTATTATGCAGATACCACAACCATTATTCAACAAAAAATTGGCAACATCTACAGTATGAACCCAGGGTTTCTGAGGGGAGGAGGGAGTTTTAAAAATTTATCAGAATGGTCTGGACACACATGAACTTTCTCTGCCACATTTATCATTTAATTTTCCTTTAAATGCGACTGGCAAGCTCTTTGACTAATGGAATGAATCAGAGATATGTTACAAAAGGTTTAATAAGGAGTTCTCCATAATTTTCCAGTTGTGTCAGCACAATGAGTCTGACTGCATCCAGCAAGAGACATCTCTCAAACACAATCCAGAGCCTCCAGTCAAATTTACTCTCCTTGGGACACTCCATAGACCCTGGCTTCTGACTCTCAGCTCACCAGGGTCTTTCTGCCACAAAGGTTGGTGGGTGCTGCTGTCTATGGCTCCCTAATTCTGCCTAATTACACCTCCAAAGGTAGGAGTAAAGACGTTTCAGAGCTCACTTTTCCTTTATGGAGTCACAAAATTGTTAAGGTTGGAAAAGACGTTATCCAGACCAACCATCAACCCAGCACCACTGTGTTCACTACTCAACCACATCCCCAAGTGCCACATCCACATGCCTTTTGAACACTTAGAGGGATGATCATTCCAGCTCTTCCCTGGGCAGCCAGTTCCAACGGTTGACAACTCTTTTGGTGAAGAAATTTTTCCTAATACCTAATCTAAACCTCCCCTGGCACAACGTGAGGCCATTTCCTCTTGTCCTATCTCTTGTTACTTGTGAGGAGAGGCTGAACCCCACCTGTCTCCAGTTTCCTTTCAGAGAGTTACAGAGAGTGATAAGGTCTCCCCAGAGCCTCCTTTCCTCCACGGCAAACACCTCCAGCTCCCTCAGCTGCTCCTCGTGACTTGTGCTCCAGACCCTTTGCCAGTTTCACTGCCCTTCTCTGGACATGCTCCAACACCTCAATGTCTTTCCTGCTGTGAGAAGCCATTATAAACCAGTTTCAAACCAATCACTTCCTTCACTTTGTGTTATATCTGGAGCAGTACCATGAAGAAGGTGGGATCCCATTCACTTGGAAATGAGTTATTACCCTTCTGTTCAGCTCTGAAATTAATTTTATCTTCCTTTAATCAGTGCTTCTATTTAGGGCATAATGATGTTCCCAACTTGCTATACCGCAAANGAAATGTATACTTATATTTACTTTTACTGACATTTGCTACATTTGGTTTTCTTTTGAGTGAGTGAAGATGCAGGAGTTGTTCAAGCCAGTTTGCTGGAGAGCTCGTTGCCTTGCTGAGGAGTCATGCTATACAGCAACCAAGCTAGGAATTCAAAGCCTTGCCAGAAGTCCCCAAAACACTGTCAAGCTTCTCAATTTTAACACTGAGGACATTTTCAGAGCAGCAAGATCTGAATTTATAGTATAGTCCTGACTCTCCTAAAGTGAGCCTCCTACATTAATAACAGCCCTTTACACGGAATTCCTTATTTTTGTTCTCAGCAACAAAGTTTGTGCCTTTACTATTTATACAAACATACATACATATATGTATGTATGTATAATATATACAGGTTATATATATATGTATATATTATATTATATGTATATATTATATGCATAATACATACATATAATATATATATGTAATATATTATATATATATATATTATAAATATGCATAATTACAACTTGCCCCATCCATAAGACAGGACCTCATGTACCATTTCACTGAACAAATGCCTTCCTTTTAAGGCAGCAACTAAAACCAAGAGGCAGCAACACCAACTGAGCACTCTTGGGGTCTCAGAAGAGAATGAAGATATGCAGGATGTCTCCTTTTGCCCATCCCCAAACTGACTCGACATCTTCATGTACAAATGGAAAACACAGTTCAGATGACTTTCAACTCACAGTCAAATGCACANAACGGTTGACAACTCTTTTGGTGAAGAAATTTTTCCTAATACCTAATCTAAACCTCCCCTGGCACAACGTGAGGCCATTTCCTCTTGTCCTATCTCTTGTTACTTGTGAGGAGAGGCTGAACCCCACCTGTCTCCAGTTTCCTTTCAGAGAGTTACAGAGAGTGATAAGGTCTCCCCAGAGCCTCCTTTCCTCCACGGCAAACACCTCCAGCTCCCTCAGCTGCTCCTCGTGACTTGTGCTCCAGACCCTTTGCCAGTTTCACTGCCCTTCTCTGGACATGCTCCAACACCTCAATGTCTTTCCTGCTGTGAGAAGCCATTATAAACCAGTTTCAAACCAATCACTTCCTTCACTTTGTGTTATATCTGGAGCAGTACCATGAAGAAGGTGGGATCCCATTCACTTGGAAATGAGTTATTACCCTTCTGTTCAGCTCTGAAATTAATTTTATCTTCCTTTAATCAGTGCTTCTATTTAGGGCATAATGATGTTCCCAACTTGCTATACCGCAAATTAAATCTTTTTCTTATAGTATTACCAAACTAGAATCAGTACAGTAAAATTCAGCTGTGCCACAGAACCACAGACTGGAGTAGGTCAGCAGGAACCTCTGGAGACCATCCAGTCCAACTCCCTGTTCTAGACAGGGTCATCTACAGCACACTGTGCTTGGGGCCACATCCAGTGGGGTTTTAATAGCTCCAAGAATGGACACACCAAAACTTCTCTTGTAACCGGTGCCAGTGGAGAAAAAGAAAAGCTTTTCCTTAGGCTTAAATCAATTTTTTTCATATTTGAATGAGTCTGACTGCATCCAGCAAGAGTCATCTCTCAAACACAATCCAGCGCCTCCACAGTCAAATTTATTCTCCTCGAGACCCTCCGTACCCATCAGGCCCTGGCTTCTGACTCTCAGCTCACCAGGGCCTCTCTGCCACAAAGGTTGGTGGGTGCTGTCTATGGCTCCCTAATTCTCCAGCTGCAAGAGAGGCAGCACCAGGTGAACCAGTCTGTGGCCTCAGGCTGCTGTCTGGGAGGGACTGCAGCAGCCCCTGAAGCAGTTCAAACAGCTGAGCACACCTAGCCCTCACCCTGTTAAGGTGTAGTACATGCAGTACATGCAGTTTACACCTTCAAAGGTAAGAGTAAAGAAGTTTCAGAGCTGCCCAGATCCCTCTGAATGGCATTACATGTGTGCTATATCAACTGCTCCTTTCAATTTGGTATCACCTGCCAGTGGGCACTGAGGCCACTGTCTCACCTGCAAAGCCACTAATGAAGCTATTAAGGGGTACTGGAGCCATATTCACTCCCTACAGTACCCATCAGAGACTGGTGTCTAGTTGGACTTTGAGTCACTGATCACAACTCTCTGAACTCAATTTCAGCCAATTTTCAGACCACCTTGCTGTCCACATATCTAATCCACATTTCACCAGTTTGTCAAGGAGGATGTTATGACATTGTCAAAAGCCTCACTAAAGTCAAGGCATCCAACTTCCACTGCTCTTCCTTCAACCTCCAGGGAAGTCATCTCATTGTAAAAGGTCATTAGGCTGATCAAGCATGAATTGACCAAGCTACTAGGAGAACTTCGTAAATCCATGCTGTCTACTCCCAATCACCACCTTGTCCTTCATACATTTAAAAAGAGCTTCCAGCGTTATCTGCTCTACCACCTGCTCAAGAGTTTGAGAAGAGTTTGGCTGGCCTGTAGTTTCCCAGACCCTATTTCTTGCTGTTCCTGAAGACAGCAGTGAACTTGCTTTTTCTCAGTCTGCAGAAACCTCCCCTGACTGACACAACTTTTTGAGGAGTTGAAAATGGAGTCACATTGGTCAGTGATGCATCCCCATCATGTCTCACAGACTTCTACTCGTTCAGTTTGTACAAATATTCCCTGTCCTGATTCTCCTTCACAGAGGGTAGGTTGTCATTGCTCAAGACTTTCCCATGAGTCTCACATGCCTTGGTTTCCAGAACTCAAATATCATCAGTACAGACCAAGGCAAAGGATACATTAATTATCTTGGCCTTTTCCATGCCCTTTGTCACCTGGTCTCCTGCTCCATTCAGCAGTGGGACCATGTTTTCCCTACTCTTCCCTTTTTTACTAATGTGCCTGTAGAAGGCTTTTTTGCAGTCTTTCACACTCACAGCCAGATCCAGTTCCAGATGAATCTTGGCTTTGTAACTCCACTCCTGCACACTTGGACAGCACCTCTTTATTCACACAATGAATGCTCCCCACCGTGAACTGCATGAGTTCACAACAAACTTCTTTTTAAAAAAGCAAGGAACAGAACAAGACATTTCAAATTTTCATTCCAGTTCTGGGGTCTTCAGTCCCACTCACCCGATCTGTAGCGCTCATCCCGTGACCCTGAGGACCTGCGACGGTGATACCGGGAGGAAGAGGACGGAGTGACAGGAGTCCGACGTTCTTGTGGTAAGGCCTGGTCCACTCCTGCATTAATGAAAAAAAAACCAAACGGCTCATTCTGATTGAATTTTGGAAGATTTATAGTGAGGAGGAGTTCAGTATACACTAGGAGTAGAGAATGAACATTCGGTGCCTAAAGCGCGTCGTGTCAATTGGTTGCACACTACTTGCCTCTGGTCAGCTTTTCTGATGTGGTTATTTTCCTGGTTCTCTCTAAAAAACCTTTTTTCCAGGGTCATGGACAACATAGAAAGAGCAAACAGACAGTAAGCTTGGCATTTTTTATTTCACAAACAGATGACTTTTCATAAAGTAGTATTTAGGAAATATTTTAATGAGCTAATAAAGGCAGACACCATTGCAATAGATATTGAAACCTTCCTGCAAAATGGTTCATAGGAAAACTTAGTGTTTATCATCTAAAACCTCATCTGGTTGGATGGTGTCAGCTGGTGACAACACAATACTAACCTGTGGAAACTAGTTCCTGTGGGAAGGGAACTACAGCAATATCTTTAGTCATTTTTACCTACCAATGGTCAGAAAGTAAACTATAACTGCACCAAACCAGGCTGAAAATAGTAACCTGTTCCAGCAAAACAACAAAAATAGCCTTGTAAACCTGCAGCATTTGAATATGCTGAGCCTAAAATCCAGTATTTTAAGATTCAAACCTTTAATTAGTCCCTTTCCCTTAGTGAATTTGCGCTTTTTTTTTTTAAATAGTATTTTCTTTAAAGCTTCTTAAACTGCAGTAGTAATATAACAGCAGCATGATACAACACTTCTGAAACCGATGTTCTTTGACAACTTCCAGATAAGAGTGAAGGCAATGACTTAAGCAGGAAAGTTCAAACAAACAACAGGAAAAGAAAGCAAACTTGCATCTGTAATAGTGGCATGATGTGGTTCCCTGCTCTCTTCCAGAGAAGAACCTGAGCAGACAAGCCCAGCTGATGCATTTGGCTTTGAGCTAACGAAGCACAGAGCCTTGGGTGTGTGATGCACATGGGTAAAGAGCAGGAGGACCTGACAAAATTAAATTGATTCTTTCCTACAATTTTTTGCCTTTAAGAAGTAGATACACACTATGTGTAACTGTAAGAACACAAGTAAAACTGGCCCCTTGCACTTAGGGCTCAAATGTAGGACTAATAAATTTCAATTGGACTCAACAAAACAATGCTTGGAAATATGCTCATATTTTTCAATTAAAACATAATGTAAAAACTCTCCACTACTATTTCCAAATGGTTCAATGCCAGCTTATTGGAGAGGGAAAAGAGTTTACATTTGTGGAAACAAGAATTTTTATGTAGATTACAGACCAACCGAAAATTCTGTGATTACTTCAATCGTCTCAGTTGGGTTTCAATGGACTCTTTTAAAAAGCATCTTTTGAAAAAAGTTGGCATTGTGAAAATAATCTTTGTGAAAATAAACTGCACTCAAAATCCAACTTTTCTCTTAAATCTTGGGATTATCAGCAATGTCAAGTCTGCTTTGATTTTGTGGAGGAATGGCTGGTTGGCTAAAAAACATGCTTGGAGTAAAATCTCATAGGCGCCTAAAAGACAGAATGAATTCATAAATTTTCCTCTACTCGGATTGTGATTAATAATTCACTCTCTTAAATCAAATAAAATGTCTTCATCTAACTCCTCTGTCTCCATACTATAGTACTGCATAATTTCACTTGATCTCATTTCCCTTAATATTCTTTCAGTTAGGTGAACCTGACTTCTAAATCACTGAAATAATCAATAGGAGTACTCTCTTCTCCCTTTTATATATCAAAATAAATACTTTCTCCTCCCTTTTATATTCAGAATTTTTCCTTCTTTATTTGGTAACCCTGAAAATGAGCAATATATAGTTAATAATAAAACTAATTTTGACTGAAATTTTTCCAAAAATTATGTTTCAGTCTGTATGAGATGCTAAGCACCATTACTCATCTCAATCCTTATCTACATTGTCAGGAATAAAATAATTTCTGGGAATCACATATATTCACAAAAATCCTAGAAAAGCACACCCAAAAATTCTAGATCTAACACTGATGCTGTGTGACAGAGGTTTTGCTAAGAAAAAGCAGTGCCACATTTCCCTGGCAAGTGACTTGTGTAGGGCAATGGCATGTGGGGAAAAACAAACAAAGATAATTGAGATGTTGCCACTGCAGTACAACATCATGATGATACAGGAAAAGGGGATTAACTGCATCTTCCAAACAACAAAACCACATGCAATAGGCTTTAGAAACATCATGGGGAAATTAACTTGTGAGGAAAAGCATCAGTTTCAGAGGTACACAACTGCTGTAGGAGGGAGATTTTCCAGGTAGATCTGACGGCCATTGGGCAAAATACATTCAAGCCTGAGGCTTCTTTCTCCTGGTTTAATGACTGTGAGACACCTCGAGTCCCTTTTCTGCAGCTGTGGGCAGTACACAAACATCTTTTTCGAGGTGTAAAATAAACAGTGCACATAAGATAACATCAAACACTGACTCTGCCATGGCAGAAACAGCAGGACACCCAACTGGCCAGGCAGTGCTGCTGCCCACAGCACTCCCCGACACTGCCAACGGCTCTTCCCTCCTCCCCTTCACCATGGAGACTGTGCTTTTACTACAGATACATTAAGTGTCTCATCTAATCTTAAAACTGAGACATTTTAGCAAGTTTTATTTCCTTCCACTTTGTATACATGTGTTTGTTCTTTTAAGTAAGTCAGTTCTGACCCAATGGGCAACATGAAGTTTCTTCGTATAGTCAGGAAGGAGGGAGCCCCAATTCATCATCCTGCACCAGTAGTCATTTAAGGCAGTAGAAAAGTAAATGAGAATATCAAAATGTCTTACGAGATCTGGGGGATCACTTGATGGCTTTACTTCCCACTTATCCATATATATAAAAACAGTGAATAAATCTCTATCCAGGAGTGGAGTAGGACATGTGAACTTGGCTCAATGACAACACCAATTAAGATGAGGAAGTTAATTGTGTGCTAAAATACAAGAAGTTCTGCATCAGCCAACTGTGGGGACACCTCTTTGTATTATGTTCCTCTAGGGTGAAAAACCAGAAAGCACTGCCTCACTTTGGAGAGACAGCAAGGAACTAGATGACACTTCTCTACTGAAGGGGCTGGAGCAGGAATTAGCTGGATTGCCTGGACTCACACCTTGGCTTCCTGTGCACCCTCTGGCTCCCACAGTACCAGCGATGGTGTGAGACAAAGGACACAATAGCAAGAACCTACACACTGCCATTCCTGAGCCATGGGTGGGAGTAAAAGCCATGCAGAATAATGACTACCATGAAATCAGTGAAGTGTTGCTACAAATAACAAAGTGGTGTTAACAGCCAAACTGTTCACCTCCATGAAGGCTCTAGCAGTATAGTGCAGTAACAAGAATATACTTTTTTTTCATTTCTGAGCATAACTAAACCCAAAAAATTGATAGCTTTCACAGCCAGCACAAGGGTCCATGAGTTAAGTGCTAATGCTTGTTCAAGTGCAGCTTCGCCCAGACATGTTTGTGAATCGGCGGCGTGATGGCTTGAGAATCCATACTTGGATCGATTCCTAAGTTTAAGGAGGTGGCAAAGCAATGAATGGCTTTCATAAGAGAAGCCAGTGTCATGCCAGTGCCCTGTGCACAGACACATTCACAGTTACTGTCAAAGTGGCATAATTCTTAATAATACTGAGGTCTACCCCAGTCTTGCAGCTGAAGCAGGACTTTACCAGGTAAGTGTGATTAGCACTAGTGATTGACTCTTTGCAAACCAGGAAGAATTTCAGGAAAATATATATGCCTGGAACACAGTTATTTTATATGAGAGGCTTAGAAATCAGTGCTCTGTGGTCATCACAACACACACAGGCATCAGCAGGTGCACTGGAGCAAACAGATGTGTTCCTAACACAAGCTAAAGCTCCCAAGACGCCTATATTTAGATGTCTACAAGAAGGTACTTAAGCTAAGCTCCCTTTATGAAAAACAGAGACCTAGACTAGAACTCAGGATTCTAAACAAAGGTGTCAAATTCCTTTGCAGATGTTGTGGACTGTGATACCCAGCTTGGCCAGAATGGCATTGTCCCCTTGAAGTCCTGTTTTATGTGTGCTCACTCTGTGCAGGCGTCTCCAGTACCACAGGAAGTCCTGAACAGTATCAGACACCCATCTTCAGGCAACTCCATAACTCCAGTGAAGCCTTGAGAGCTGTGCAAGTTGTCAGTGGAAGTCTCTGCTTTGGAATCAACTGAAAAGCTCATCAACTGAATTAACTATATCTCTTCACATAAGAATGGAAGCATAAATATAAGGTTCATAGGCAGACAACTTAATGCAGACATATCAATCCACAAATCCTAATCTGCAAACTGGATCCTGTCTTGACTGAATTTAGCTAAAAATGAAAGAGCCTCAGTAAAGCTATTTAAGCAATACCACTGCAAGCTGGATAGCTTTAAGTGCATGGAAGGTACAAAACTGTCAGCTGGAAGCAGGCTTCACCTCTTTTTAACTTCCCCCCTGATTCACCTCCTTGTTCCTCCTTTATTACTTCTTTTTGTAGCTAAATTGCAACACTATGTGCTGATAACATGGCAATAGCTGCACTGCCCTCTCCAACAAAGGACAATTATTTCCTAATGTCAGCTGGCAAGCTGCTTTGATATATCTCTTATTCCTATGTCTGTGCCAAATTTTTGAATCTAAAAATATTTAAAAGCTGAAATGTCTAACTGACAAGAAATAGAAGGCATTCTTAGACAGAGGCTACATTTATTGTTCTAAAACTAACTCACAGTGTGTGCCCCCAGGAGAGAGAGCTGTAGGATAAACCAAACAACTCCAGGGCCAGTGGGAAGGAAGGCACACAGTGCCTGCAGTGCAGTTTTAAGAAACAGTATTTACCTTCCCTTCACAGTACTTCCTGAGCTTCTATTCAATGGCTGATGGCTCAGCTTTAAAAGTAAACCCAGGTATGAACACACAGTATATTTTGTAAACATGCTAAATGTCACACCATTCCCAGGGAACTTGTTACTTAGTGTGGCATTTCACTCTTCCCATCAAACGTACAACTAAGTAATGAATTCACTGGATAAGCCAAGGGAGACTTAAAATGCAATACTTCTAACCAAAAACATCCTGGAAAGTGGAGCCACATTCCGCTAGTTAAATCTGGAAAAATGTAATTTCTGATTAGATTTGTTTAATTAAAAGCTTTCCTTCACAGGTGAGCTTACTCTTGGTCTGACTTAATGCACATACTTCAAATTTTCTTTCATTACTACAATCTCAATTTTGCCTTCCAGCATTTCCTTGAAAGGTTTAGCTTACAATTCAAGCTTAGCATGGATATCATGGGTTTCTTTTTCTCTCTTCTTTATCTGAGTGATGGTGGACATCACATTACAGCTCCAGAGCAAATGTGATGTTTGGTTTCCATTTTCCTTTCCACAGCTTCAGTGTCCCATTTGAAGATTCTTTTTGGAGAACATGTAAAAGAAGACTACCTATTCACAAAGCAAACATCTTCACCAACGGGCTGGTCAAATCACACTGCAGACAAATTGAGGCAGCATTGTGAATTCCAGCAGTTTCTCATTTTGACAGTGGCACCCAGCTCTTCAAACACCTCTACAGGCTCCACCTCCTCTGTTCCAACACTGGTTAAGCTTTAAGGCCCTCAGTGGTGTTTTTCCTTTCTATCCTCTATTGTTCACCTCTGACTGAGACATCTTTCCTCACCCATTCGTCAGATTTTAGACCAACACTTTCATGTTTCTCCTATGCTCTTATGTTCTGCAGATGGCCACCAGGAACATCAACAGATATTTCCTCGGAAATCTTTAAATTCTTTGAAAAACATATCAACTCTGATGTGTACTAAAAATACCCTCCACCCAAAAAAAATCACACTAAGTGCTGAAACCACTACCTGCATTACTAAAAGACTTCATCATGTACTCATTAGTGAAAAGTGAAGGAAGGTATTTTTTGCTCTGTGTTTGAACAAGGTTTAATATTATGAGGTCTTGGTATAGGATAGAAAACAGAGATGCCGTCAAAGCCCAAAGAATTATAAAATGGTAACTGTACTCAGTAATGGTGGCAAAACCAAAACAGTAACCATCATATTTAAGTGATGGCCTCAAGGGGTACTTCTCAGAGGCTTTCAATACCTTCCTTTTTATCCAAACTAAGCTCTGCAGGCCTCCACCTATTCAAAACCAAACTCCTTTTTAAGCCCAAGACTTACTAGGCATTTGTCTGTGTGCTGTAGTTTCTCATCTGGGAAACATCTGTTGCACCGTTTCAGGGATGTGCCCATGAGCTCTGCAATGCACATGCCTTTCAAAGAGATCCATGTTCTCACCACACTTACACTCTTTGAAATGCCCCATCATGGTTATCCCTTGGTAAGATCTTTGAGAATTAGGCAGGCAGATGTGATAGGAGTGCTTGTTAGTATTAATAAAATGAATACATGAGAGTACTTTTTCAGAATCAAGTTTTGTTTAAATATTTCCTTGCAATCTTTGCAATCCAAATAATGTTGCAATACAAATAATGTCTGTGGAAGAAAAAATGAAATTGTAATCACCAAGTTTACTTGGACTGCCTTAAGACTTAGAAGCAGGAACAGCTGAAAGCAAAGGCATGCACACATGCACATAGAAAGTATGTAAATTTATGCACAGAGAGCAGATATTAATATATGTGTCATGCTAATAAGAGAGGCTATGGAAATTGGTTCCTGTCATTCTACAGAAAATTGTTTTTTCGTAAGGCAAAGGGATCTTCTGCACAAATGTATTATCTTCTCTGCCCTGCATAGCTTGAAATATTCCCAGGCTGGTGCTGTTGGGGCTCCAGCAGCAGGAGGTGCAGGGATCTGTCTCTAGGCATGTGAAAGGAGCAGCAGGTGCCTTTTAAGCATCACATCTCACAGATTTATTAACCATAATAAATAAAGCACTGATGACTGGTCCACATGGTTGCACTACAAATAGAGCTACACTGGTGGTACCAATGATGGGAAATTACAGAAAGCAATCTAGTGGAGACACAGCACTTGATTAAGAGAGAATGAACCACCCATGTCTGAGCTGTTAGAAGCAATGCTTAATTGATAACAACATTGTCTGTGAATGAATAATCAAATCTCCTGGCAAAACACTGGAAGCGAATTGGGTAAAACCACAGCTTACAGGGAATACAGGTAATTAAGGGGTTTTTTTTCTTATAGGGAGAGTTTCTCTTTATAATGTGCATGCAGTTGTCCACATTATCTTACCCAGAACTGAATGATCAAATCAAGATAAAATTCAGAAAGTTATTCTGAAATAAATCCCTGTTTAAGTGGTTACTTCAGCTCTTAGCTGTCATGGCTCCTCTACAGAGGCAGTAAGAGAAAGGTCACCACACAAAAGGGACTGGGATATATGTACAGATAAAAAGGTTTGGATTCACTATTATTTTTAGATGTCTGACACACGGGCACACTAAGAAAAGAAAAATTGCTCTGCACACAGAACATCTCCAGCCACAAACTCACATCCTGAGAAAGCATCTTGAGGAAACAAACCTGTACTTTTGTCTCCCTGACTTAAAGCAGGTGGGGATTTAATGGGAAAGAAAAAGGGGGCTCCCCCCACCCCTTCTCCCATTAACACTGCCAAATGCAGCATATCCGTTCCGGATTTCTGGATGTTCGACAGCCTGGCTGGAACAGTACAAATGTCCTTTGCATATGTGCAGTCTGTGCAGCATCTGGATGTGTCAGACCCGCTGTGCATGCACTGCAGAGTCAGCCTGCAGATGTGCAGTGGATCTGGCACATCCCCTGTGTGTCACTGCAGGTTTGCTGTTCAGCATGTGACAATACACGCTCTGGGATTGTCCTGTCAGAAACAGGGAGCCCAAGAGCCAGCTCCTACATCACCTGGAGGAGTATCAACCACATGGTTGCCTGGCTTTGCCTTTCATTAATCCCACTCCTGAAAAATAACAGTTCTCCCTTTCTAAAATGACAGCATCCCAATAAGTCTGACAAAAAGACCATATATGTATGTCTGTTCATATATGTCTACAGCCCTTCTACTGGTTACATTTATCACATGGTATAATATCACTAATACTGTTAAACCTGAAATTGCAATTTACATTAAATCCTTCCCATTTTGAAAAAATCTGAGACAGAGGAAGTTAACCATGTCAGACTGAGGGAACCTGACCTAGAGCAGCCCTGTGTAAGAGAAGAAATACAAACACAGTCAGAATCCTATATATGCCTCTTCTATAGAATTACAACAAATTGGTTTGAAAATGAGTGGAGAAGGTTTCTGAAATAGATAACTCTTTTACAGGTATGTCTTGTTCTGACAGAACTGTAAATCTTATCTTCCCTCCAGCCATCTCTTACAACATGTCTGGACAGCCTGTGCAAGTGTGAACAAGCACACAGGCTGGTGTGATGTCCTCCATGTGCCCACATGGTTGGCAAGAGAAAATCTGGTGTCTTGAGGAGCTGTAGATCCTCTGCAGCCTTGCTATAAATGCAGGGATAAAGCAGAATGCCTGCCACCAGCCATAGGTCCTGCCAGAGGGGTATGTACCTGGGAAGGCCACAGTTCTACAGGCATGGCTGGAGTCATGTCTTGCCTTGCAGAGACGTAACCCTGAGGAATGTTCTTCCTCCAGCCTGCTCTACCAGCCTGATGCTTGTTCCTGGAAGTCAGTCTGCTTCTGAATGGCTTGGATGTGAGCAGAGCTCAGGCAGAGATCTCTACTTGAAAGTAGCATAGAACTAAGGGCGCTTAGACTTTTACAGCTTCCTCCAGAATCTGGTGAGCTTGGGCCTGTTTAGAGCAGTGCCAAAAAGGGAATTAGAAACACATGCATTCCTGTGTTTCACCAGCTTATTGTATGCAATCTCCTCCAAAGTATCCATGGTATGGAAGCTAGAGAAGTGTTAATACGTTCAACTATTACTAAGAAGAGCCATTCCTTCTCCCTTCCCATCACTTCACTCTCAGGCAGAGAAAGTCAGCAACGGCCTTCCAGATGTCATCGTTTGGTTGTCCTGCCTTGCAACTGGCAGCCCCATGTCCATCCTACTGATGTAGGCATCTACCAGAGGCTTCCAGATGAGGCACAGTTATATACAGATACGGACTGGAAAAGATACATTCATGGTGCTCACCAAAACGAAAATAAAAGAGAGGCCGGTTTCCTGCTGTGCTGGCTGCTCTCTCTCTAGCGGCCGCTTCCCGGATGTCACAGACACCAATGTTGGCAGTGCGGAGCATTCTTCTGGCAGCTCCTTCACTGTGTTGCAGTCTACACCGTACCGCGGCAGCTCCATTCGCTGCTGTAACAAGTTGAAAAAAACTAATTAATTCACGTTTAGTTTTTTTACATTTGTTACAGCAACGAGTGGAGCTGCTGCCCCCATGCAGTAGAGCACACACGCACACGCACGCACAGACACCACAGGACACCCACGGAGCCAACGCGGGTCGATGTTCCACTCTGCCAACATGGGCGCTAGGAGTGTTAGCAAAGGTGCAGCGGGAGGACTGGATGTCCCAGCAGAGGGGAAATGCCTTTGGATTTCCTTTAGTTTGTTGTACGCAGTCACAGAATGCAAATTTCTACCCCTTCCCAACGCCTCCCATCACAGCAAAAGTCATGTCCATATCCATACTGATTTAAAATATCTCTAAAACCTCTATTCCCTTATAACACCAAGATCCAAGTCCGTCACAGCTTATAAATTCTTGCATTCCCCATCAAAACAGCTTACTTTTTTTTTTTAAAGGCTAATTGGTCATGTATGTAATTGTTGAGATATTAACAGAGGCTTACAAAATTCAGCATCTGTTTTGTCATCCTATTTCTTGTTGGAAAGGATTCATCTCCCCCTTCCTAGTGAGCAGGGATTTAAAGCCATTCAGATGAATAAGGTCTTAGAAGGATTATATCAAATCAAACCTTTTCAGGTTTTGTCCAAAAGGTAACACAACAAAACAAACAAAAAGTACAAAGACAGCAAAAGACCCAAGCACAAATAGTATCTATTTATGGAGGAAAATACTTTAAAACAGCAGAAGTAATGTCTTCCACTATAATAAAATAATCCATTTAGCCATCAGCTAAATGATTGACCTTAATATATTTACAAGGAAACAGTGGACAATATTTCAATAGTTTGGGGTTTTTTGATCCTATTACCTTCACATCCATATTTCACATTCCTTATGAGGGATTTTCCAGCAACTGGGTGAGCAGAAAATGTTCGTTCCATTACGTCCCATCCTTAAAACAGCTCTAAGTCAGCTACATTCTCAATCATGACCTCTTCAAGTTATTGAATGGACCTCACCGCAGGATTGGCTTACAGAGATCCCTCTGCTTCTCCTTACACTGCCAAACTTCAGTATCACAGTAGAGACCTTGAAAGGTAAATCTGTGAGGGTTCTCCATGTTCTCTCTTTCATCACTACATGCATATGAACCCCCAGCAGTTTCAGTCATGGATATAGTTTGACCAGAGGACTGTGAGCTTTCTGGAGAAACAGCTCTATATGCTTGTGTGAAGAAAGGAGAGTAACAAGTAAAAAAATAAACAGATTCTGGTACCAACTGTGCCACTGCATTGAGGATTGCTGTGATGCTCTCCATAACCCAGCAAATCTAAGCAGGTCTCATGAGAACCAGCTGTGAAGACTAATGTATGTCTGATAGTCGGGTTGGACCAATAAATACCCAGAAATTTAATATACTGCACCTCTGGTATTGTAGTTCTGTTGATTTGATTTGCTTCACTCCCTAATGGCTCCCAATGGTTCAGGAATGTCACAGACACCATCAAATCAGGCTGTATCACTTCAGAAAACAGAGGTGTCTGTAACACTGATCTCTGTTGTGAAGTTCCCACCAGAGGAGCAGACCAAGTGAAATCCAGAGGCACAAAATCAGCATTCTGCTATGGAGCTAGACAATAGATATACAAACCTGACAAAGAGAGAACAAGGCAGTGCCTTCACACATCAGCAGTTTAAAACCCCATCAATTCCACTAAAAAGGAAGGATTTTGTAAAAGAAGGAGAAACAAGTGCTGAGGCTTGCAACAAAAACAAGGCTCAGAGAACAGCCAAGCCTAAGTGGAGCCTCTGTAACGTCAGTGAAACCAGGAATGCACAGGCACACTCCTCTGAGACCAAGATAGAAGAGAGGTCTACACCAATACCTACAACTACACATTGAACTTTGTGATCCAGTGCCTCACAAGAGTAAAACAACTCTAGTAAGTTCTTACACGTATATATGAAATAAATTCAGCTAAGCAATATATTATTAAATTTAGTTTGAAGGTACATTTACACCTTTCGGGCAAGTGCATACCTTATCCCTTAATACTAAAACCAGGTATGTGTAAAAGGTCAGCTGCCCACACTCCTTGGGCAAGCTGAACTCCAAGGATATTAATGGTCTCTCTAGTGTATTCAAAAGTGAGGCATGGACAGGAAACCCAGAAATGGAGGAAGTCACAAAGATCCAAGGTTCTCTTCCACTCTTGCATACTTCTGTTCAGAAAACTTCACATGGCTGAGATGTTAAGGAGTTAGGACATCACATTTTCCTTTGGATTCTTGCATTCCTTCCAATAAACAATGCCTGTCGAACAAGCCTAGGCTAATTTAATTTTCCAGACATGACTGCCAAACCCACACCAACATATGTAAAAAATGTACACACACATCAAAGCAGACATATATATAAAAATACACACAAAATGGATGGAATAAGCTTATTCTGCATAACAATAGCTTTGTTTCTGCCACATCTGTTTCTTCAGAGATGCAGATTTCTACAGTGGCAACTATCAGTACACTTGACATCTTCATATATCACAAGCACAGATACACATACCGGGAGGCTGTGGCAGGTAGGCCCCAATTAATTTTGATCTCTTCTTTTCATATCCCTTCTGTGTGATGTCACCTGCCAAGAAAAGGAAAGGATAATCAATAAGATGTGGATAAAGACAGTGTATAGCTTCTTAATGGCAGCACCATCAGCTTAGCCACCACTACACTGTTCATCTGTCCTGACAATTAGAATGAACAAATGAAAAGAACAGAATGATCATTCTACCCAGAAAAAACTCAATTTAGGCCAGAGCCATTCTGGCAAGAAAATACCCAACCTTGACTTATTTCAGCACCAAAGTCCAGCAGCACGGAGTTATAAAACCATTTTGATATGCTGCACACAAGCTTTCAGAAGCTGCAATGACCTTCATTAGGTTAATAAACAATGGATTATATAGAATGTGTGGGCTTGTAGTGGCTGGCAAAACACATCACTGATTAGCATTTTCTATCATTAATGGGATTTTTCTAATCGAGCATGTAAGGCACAAAAGACTTGAAACTGCTGCTATATCATTTCTGCAACAAAAATGTTTTAGCTAATTTCTGAGCAGTACTGAGGAACAAAACAAAAACAAAACAAACCTACAACAGATCCACCAAAAAATAGTACCCGTAAAGACTCTTTGTCTGGATTTCCACTTAAGCATCAAAAAAAAATATTTGGAAGCAAATGTCTGTATTTTCTAAATTCAATTAGAGTGACACTTCACTGACCCTCAAGCTTCCCCAGGTAAGCTATGTTTTTTTAATATAAAGATTAAAAAACAGTTTTCTGTAAAGGTTTTCCAGCAAAAAATGATGCATAATTAGTCATGTAGAGCAAAACATATTCTTTTAGTCTTACATTTTGGGAGAAGTTTGGCACCACAGCAGAGATACAGTCCTGCCTCTGGAGCTAAATATTGAATTTAATACATGCATATATGCTTGTGTTCAATATAAGCTAGTCCAGAAACTAAAAATTCAAAGATTTTTAAAATAGCACCATAGTCTCTGCCCTTTCAATAGGCCTATCTGTTATTGTGAGACTCATCATGCAGTTAAAGCTCACTTGCAACACTGGGCTTCCATACTGGCAAAGGTTGAGGGCTTAGGAGGGTGGAAACCACAAAAAAGGAGAGGAGCTTTGATTGTAGTGTCCAGCTGGACATGGCAACGTGAGCCTGTTTGTGCTGCTCCATCTCTGTGCTCAACCTTTACCTAAGGACACCATTTACCAAGGGAACAACACACTCATTCCAATCCCAGCTGCTCTGGCAAACGGGTGCTAAATTAGCACCAATGTCTGCTGGTCTGAAATCAATAACTACATAAAAACATCTTTAATTGCTATGCCTTGCTGAAACACCTTTTCTTGGGAATGGTTCCACTAAGCAATAAGGAGGCAAAATTCTGCAAACCTCTCTGTGACAGTGTCCTGAGCCAACCCCTCATCCCTGCTTCAAAAACAGTTCTTAAAATAACACCTATAGTCTTCACTACCATATCTCAAACTGCTCTACAAAAGAAGTCAGCTAAAATATCTGGGTTTTTAAATGAGGAGAGCGAGACTGGAGCACTTCAAATGATAACATTCCCGTATTTATGCAGGGAAGAAGTGGCAGACTTGGCAAGAGGTCCTAAGCTTTAAAGTTCAAACCCACTGACTTTTCAAGCACATTTCTTCCCATTCTGAACACTTCTGGCATGTGTTCAAGCTAGTGAAACAAGCTCCCTCTCCGTTGTAATCACCAGCTTCTCACAAACCAGACAGTAACAATAGATACCACTTCATTAAAATGTTTTAATGAAAAATGTGTTTGCTTTTATGTGAAGATTATAAAATGTGAAGAATTTTTTCTTTCAAACAGTTGCTAAACAAATTACTGTTGACTTCCTGTGCTCATCAACACCAAAGTCTCACGCATTCCAGACATAGCCTGAGTAAAAATTTTACTTTTTTGTTTTACTATTGCTCTTTTAGGAGAGCAGAGGTACCCTGTGGAGAACCACAGCGCCTTTGTGGTATGTGCAAGTTGGAAAAGACATTTTAGATATGAAACTATTAACAACAGGTGCTTAACTATTGGTTACTCTGCCACTCACATGGTAATACATACACAGGCAAATCAATACCTCAAGCTATACATTCCAGACATGGCTCGTGCAACCTGCACCCATTCCTGCCTTAAAGTTTCTTCCACTAGTTTATAAACCTATATTGTCTTAATGGAATGAAATGACTGCAACCAGTCATTTGACACCAAAGCGGGAAAGATAAAAATCAAATGTTATCTCTTGTTAGTAATAATCTTTTATTCAAATTGGTATCCAGACTTATTCTTTTGAAGTTCACCATTAAATAATTACTCTGGGCAGAAACAATAGTAACTCCTTCCCCAGACCACTGACACCACCAAAAAAATCACTAGTAAAATGAGGTTTTGAGACAAGTTTTTATGGAAATATTTCAGTTTCCAGGACCAAACAGGAAATTAATTTGGAATTATCACTAAACTTTCTATAATCACATTGATCATTTCCCAAGTCACCAACTATAAAAAACATGGAAAGGCAAAATATAAAATCTCCACAATTTTCATTGTAGCATCACTTTCACCATTTTGAAATGGAAGGAAGTCAAGTCACATACTCCAGGGAAGTACTATGCTTTATTTATCATGATTAATGCTATTCGTATTCATTTGTGTTTTTTCAGGTAGACTGACTTTAGATGACAAACAATAGCTCATTAACCATTAAAATATTATGACATATGTAAATCCACTGCATTTCAAAGCTATGTTGAACTCATTGTGTAAGCTCTAAAGATATACTAAGCATAGCTCACCAAAGGTTTGGTGAGCTTAGACTCTGTTCTTATCATAAATCACTTTTCACTCAATTTTCTCAACACAATACTAAGACCTTTGGACTATGTTCTTCCTTACTTTGCAAAGGAATGTGATAATTTTACGTCTATCATCTGGGGAGCAAACCCCTTACCAGTTAGGTCCACCTAGCTCATGTTTTTCCACAGTGCAATGCTGCATTTAATCTTGGCTTTTTGAGAGTATCAACAGGATAACTAGAACTACTTTCTTGCCCTAGGAAGAAAGGATTTCTGGTACCTTTCTGTTTTCAACTAACTCTTGTCTTGAAAAGCCAGCAGACTCAAGGAGGGGAAAGGGTCTCACCCACAATGTCCTTTGAGCAGACAGAATGTGTTGGGTTTTCCACCCAACCACTTGCATTTATTAAGCCTCTGCAAATTTAGATCTCCTTGCACAGGGGACAAGGCTGGCAATGGGTTTAAGGAAAAGCCAGGCCATGGATGAATGGATGATGACAAGACTCCAGCACTAAGGACATGAGGGAGCAGAAGCAGCACATGGCTGCAGGGCACTCTGAGGATGGGTGTCCCTGGGACAAGGCACGATCACATAAAGCCACAGCGGAAAGGTGGCATCTCCATTTAGCAGCTCCCTGCAGGGCTCTGCTCTGCCTGCCTGCCTGTCTTCTGCCATGGCTCTCGCCCCATCCCCTGGCCTTGGCTCTGCTCCCAAGTGCTCTGTTCAGCTCTGCTTCTTCTCAGCTTCATCCCACAGCTGGTCCCCAGCCCCTGCCCTCCTTCTCACTCCCTTCCTCCCAGGCTGCATTCACTTCACTGCACCCAAGGATCTCAGCCTCCGGTTTGCATCAGCACTCCCCAGGTTTTTTTCACCTGGGCATGTTGCTATTTTTTCGTCACCTCCACTGGTGATCTGACAGGTTTCCACCACGGGAGGCCACAGGTGTATTCCCTGGGGGGGTCCTGTGCCCGAGGGCCAGCAGGGGAGAGCAAAGCACAAGCCTGAGAGACCTGAACACACCAACAGTGAGCAAATGATACCCTGCTTTTTCCCATGTTTAAAATTGGCTGTCCAAGGGCTGCTGAACAACAGGCATGCAGTACACTGACCCTCTTCCACCAAAACAAGTTCATTTCTATTGAAATAAGTCTTAGAGAGTCTCTCCAGGCACAAGAGGGAAAATGCCACGTTTGCAATGAAAAGGACAGCATGAACTAAAGACCATCCACCCCTCCAAGGAGCAAGGTAGCCCAGCTGAGCAGAGTACAGGACCAGCGCTCTGCCAGTCTGTAATCCCACTGCCATCTCTTTTATTTGTGATTTGTGCCCCTGTTTCTGCTGCTTCCCCAGCTGCAGATGGCAATGCTCTCCGACACCAGCGCCTGCAAACAAGTCCTCTGTAGCTATATTTAGCAAAGCCGCGCTGGAGCGTAAGTTCATTCGACTATGCTCATCACAACTGTTACTGTTTGCATTAGACACTGTGTTTCCTTTGAAAATTTACTGGGTTTTTCTCCTTCCTTCCAAAGTGCTGGATTTCTGCCTCATTACAGAGACAATGGTCTAAAGCTGGGACAGGCAGGTCAGAGCAATTTAACTACAGCACAAACCCGTCATGAGCGAGAAAGGAACACCAGGTAACAGGGAGCTCCCGGGGATACCCCACATTGGGCAAGACACTTTAAGGAGCAAGAAATGCCTGTAAATGTTGAAGTCATTCCCATTATGCTATCCCCTTTCTTGGCCTCTCCATGAGTCAACTCCATCCATTTGTATGTCATGTCCTACACTGAATCACACCTTAAACCAAAAATGAAAAGGCAAATTTTGTAATCAGCAAATTATTGACTTCTTAGTGTTTTGTTGAAGGGAAGGTTATTAAATGTGAAAATATGAAGGTTATTAAACATGAAAATATCTGTGCATTTCCACCCTTCTTTAAAGCATTTGCACTTTCAAAGCTGAGAATGGTTAGAAACAGCAGTACCACAGAAAAACAAGGTGCTGTGCTGCTTTCACGAAAGTAAAATTCTTAGAGTTGATATAGTACAAAAGTTTAATTTTCAACTGAAATACCTACTAGCTGATCTATTATCACCTCTGAAAACAAACATGTGCAGTCCTGAAGAACTGCTGCCATGATATATTAAGTAAATGTATTCAAAATTATTGCACTATACAGAGGAGGAAAAAGAAATAACAAAACCCAATACAAGCTAAATTTTACATCTTTTTCCTGGAAGATGCCAAAAATTCTTACTGATCTCAGCCTTTCACAACATAGCATAGGTAAAAAGCTCATAACAAAACCAGGGACCAAAATCACCTGATTTAGTGCAGTGAAACCACAATTTTATACTCCATGATCTCGAAGCCTGACTGATGCTGCTGTTTTCACTACACATACATGTTTTCAAAATGAAATTTCAGGCTGGGACTTTGAATTAGTTTAAGGCACTTATGGAAAAATCCACCACGGGAAATAATGCAATCAATAACTCCTCTCAAGCACACACTAACACAGAGCTCACTGGTAAGTGTCTTTCCTTTGCCCATGATTTTCTGCCCTCTAAAGATTCAATTTTCTGTACGACTTGTTTATTGCTGATGACTCAAATTCAGTGTCAGCATCTTGGCAAGAGGGATTTGAATGAAACAAAGCTCCTCATAAAGAGAACTGTGAGTCATTTACTTCTCCCACTCATGATGCAGACAGTCTCCCTGTCTGGTCTCACAAAAATATGCCAAGAGACAAAAGATTTTATTTTGGAGGGTGCAAGCACAGAGATACCAGAGCTCCACAAATGCATCACGTAACACATACAAGAACACAAAAATATATATCGGGAGTAATTTTCTTTTCCAATGTCTTTTAAAAATTATGTTCAGCTACAGCAGAATCTTAGAAAACTGCTCAGAACTAGCATGAAGAAACAAATGGCAAACTATGGCAGTGGGCAGAACAATTAATGGGATCCCACACTTTCACTGCAACCAGTGCCATAAATTATAGAACTGCTCAAGTGCCTTTAAGGAGATTATGCTGTAGCTTAAAGCTTTCAGTTTGGCTTTTTTTTTAAGGTGACAGTTTTACCCACCTATATCTGAATTCCCCTTTTCCCCCAGGGGTACATTTTGTTCCTGTTTGTTGCAAGCAAAGCAGAAAATGGCTGAATTTCAGTGAAAGATAAGGCAGTGTGTTCCATGTGTACTTACAATGTGAAGCTTATAATGTTTCCTAAAGAGGGTTCTAATTCTGGAGAAAATATTTAAACAGATTATCCTATTAACAGAGAAGGTAAACTATTTTAACAGGGCTCAAATAAGAGATTCAAGGTCTTCTGAATTTGGAAAGTATTTCTACTCAAAATAAATTCTTTCTTCCCATTATTTTGGTAGAGAAATTAAGTATCTGCTGCATAACCCGCCAAGTACTTAGTTTTAATTCCAATTCTACTGTTTGAAAGAAGTATGTGAGCAGCAAATAAATTCGTATGGAAGCCATTTTTTAGTATCTTCACCTTGAATCCCAGAAGACCCTTAATGAGTTTCCCCACTTACTTTCTGGTCCCAAAGTCTTCAGCACATTTTTCCAACACCCAAAATACTCCTGGGCTTCAAAAGAAAGGAAAAAAATCCGGGGGCGAGGGGGAAATCCCCCAAAAGGAACCCCGAAACACCTAATTTAAGCCAATTAAAACAATCCCTGGGAGTTTGTGACTCAGACTTTCTCTGGGCTGGCTGGGCTGGGGAGCAGCAGTGCCTGCCAGCAGGGTGGCACGGGGCCAGGAGCCAGGCAAGCTGCTGAGACCCCTTGGAAGCCGGGGAGCTGTGTGGTCCTCGGGCATCCCGGAGCTCCCCTGGAACGGGGAATTTGCACGGCACTGCTTTTATGGCCTGGATTATTGTAAAGTAAACAGAAGCTGGTGGAACAGTGAAGGTTTCCATTCTCAGTGTCAAGGGTTTATTTCATTATTTAAAGCTTTAACGAACACTTTATATAATGAAAGCAATCCTTGCCATTTTTGGAATTTTATGACTGTTAGGACCCTTCCTAATGTTGTTTTCCTTCCTTTATTGCTTTATAAGGCTTATGGGGCACCCTTGAAGTGTATATCCTTTCTGCAGCTGCTGGAAGCTCATCTTTCATCTCTCCACTGGCTTTCCTGTTTTCTATGAGGCATTTGCCTGTTCTAGTTATTCTCCCTGTCTCTAACAAACGGTGCAGAGTCAGATCTTGCTCAAGATAAAAATAAAATACAATTCTGAAATCTATGCCTAAGGAAACATTCCTGATAAATGTTATTTAATAGGCAGGCTTTATATTTCAAGTTAGAAATGCTCCCATCAGAAAGATAATTACAGCAGTAATTCCACTTATCATTATTTAGAATTTACAGTTCAGAGCAAATCAGGCATTTCCATAAATGCCGCGCTGCGTACTGCAAATTTGTGTCCCGAATTTTTTCCCAGCCCTGAAAATGCCTTGGAAAAAAATATACAGCAGGAGAAGGAGGAGGAGGAATCCTAAAGCAGGAACATATAATAGATGTATGAAACAAAATTGAGAATACATATCCAAACAAGTCTCTGTGCATATTTGCTCCTCTGGTTAGAAAAATTTGTTCAAGGCTTTTCACAAGGAAAAACCTGCAATATCTAAATAGAATGGTAAAATTTGTTAATAGCAAAATTTCTTATTTTTGTCACTTCTCCAGGAAGTAGCCTATGAAAAAAATTCTTCTGCTTGCAACCTTGTGTTTTTAACCATCTTTTTACTACTTTTGACATTACTAAGTTGAACCAAAAAGGTGCAAATGGGTTAATCTTCTTGGAAGGGAACATAAATCTTCCAAAAATCAACAGATTTCTAAATCCTTCATCCATAATTTTGCTCCCAGTATATTGATGCATCACAGTATGACTCCAGATCTCATCCCAAATTACAATTCAGAACAGAAATCTGGAACTCCTGTTTTCATATGCTGGGAAAAAATAAAATAAATACTTTTACCTGATGTATTGCAGCATTCTCCCTATTGACTTGGGATCTCCGTAAAGCTTTTGTATTTGGTATTAGTTATGGTAGTCAATAATAGAACTGATTCTATCTACAGTATCTAAAATAATGTTATTTTACCCTAATGTGGGTTAAAGACATTATGTTGATTTTAAAAATAGGCATTTAGAGCAGTTGTACTGTAGTATTAGAATGCCAAAATGTCCAAATCTCTTCCCACAGTGTTTGTAAAAATAGAACCTCTTCTGGGGAAAGAAAACTAAAAAACCTCTTCATGCAAATGCAAGCTTCCACATACTTTGACAGCTGGATGCAAAGAGAGAAAAGCACAGATATCTTAACTACTGTGGGAAAGCTGAAGCAGCAATACTCCTTTTTTAAACAATTTGAAGACCATGAATGGTTGTGGAAGAATATTGAGGAGTTTTAAGTAGTTGTGAACAGGGACTGGAATTACCATGACAACTACGCTGAGTGACCATAATGTTTTTAAAAATGTATCACTTGGGAGATCGTTGAACCCAATAACATGGTCTACAATTTTAGAGCACCATGTTTCACTATATGACACACACAACTTTGAAGAATTTTGAAAAAAATTATGAAGAGAACATAAACATCTTCCATGGCAATATTCACATTCCTATTCCTGAAATGATGGTGTTTAGTTTACTAAATTTAGTAAATAAGTTATTTCCTGTACTATCATGGACTTTGTTGCAAGCAGTCAAGGGTCATAAAATACCTGTTGTTCAAAAAAGCCTGATAATGGATCCATCATCTGCTTTCTACTCCCAACAGCTGAGAACCAATCCTCTCCTAAGCTCAAAGTGCCCAAGGGTAATTAATGTGAACAATGCAATGCTCAAGGAAGCCTCCAAACATCTCCAAGCCCTCATAAGCAATTCTCTCAACAACCTAACCCACACCCCTACTGCTTTCATTCTAGTCCCCAGTAACTCCAGTTCTTTTTTCAAGCTTTCCAACAAGAGTAAAATAACTTGTTTCCTTCCAAAAAAGCCCCCAAAAGTACAGAAACACATTCATTTCAAAAGCATCCAAAAGGAACAACCTCCTCGATTGCACAGTCCAAAATCCTGCTAGGCAAGAACAGCAGATCAGAGTGAACACCCTTGCTCTGAGTGATGGGAATTCTAGCAACAACATTGAATAGTTCCTCACATCCTCTCTGTCTCAGCAGATTTTTAACAATTCTGTGCAAAATAAAACTACCTCATTTGGAGTTCCCTTCTTAGAACTGAAAGATGTCCATCAACAGATTTACCTAAGAGGTTAAGATGTTGCTTCAAATCTGGAGGAGAAAGGAAGTTTAGTTTTATGTGCTTTTACACGTACCCTTATACATGAAGGCATCTTCTCCAGTTTTATTTTTGTGAGACAGGCTGGACATGGTCCAAAGCATAAAGTCACATAAATTTAGAAAAGCCCACACCTCTTTCTACAGTATTTCCCATTGGTTTTCAATTAGTTTATTGCTATGATAGCTGCAATGGACCCATGTGTTATTTCACCCGAGAACATGGTTCCACTAAGCAGAAGAGCACTTACAACTTAGACACAGCAGGAGGTTGCATTCAGGTACATTTTATTAATCTAATCAGCATCCTCTGACGCACATTCCACAGTCCAAATAATCCTATGCAGGTGTAAAATTGTGTTACTCTTGTTCTACTTGTCACACAGTTGAAAAGTAACTCTGATGTTACTGCTAGACACAGAAAACACCACACCCAGGAATTTCTGAACATTAACACCACAGTACATAAATACTGGTGCCGTCTTTCCAAGGAAATTGGTTCATAATTTCGTGCCTCAGTACTTCACTTTAGCACATGAGGCACCAGCCCCAAAGCAGACCATCTGCATTTTAGTTCTGTCCCACTCAGGGCCAGGGGTGAACTGCTGACTAGTGAGACAGACACAGAGGTTGCTTGGGGAGTGAACAGAGCAACCTGGAAGTGAAGCCTTTCCTGAAGAAGCATTGTGGAGGGAAGGACTGTGGTTTTGTTCACAAACCTCACTGCTCACTTTCACTTGAGGAAAAAGTGACCTCCTATTTTACCAACCTTATCCTTCAAGAGGTCTTAAAAGGTGTCAGACAAGTACATGGCAATGTCTGAGTCACTGAGTCCCATGTACTGCAGAAGAGCTTGTCAAACACTCTCAGAAAGAACTGAGTCTCATCTCAACTAAATTCAGCTGTACTCTTTTTTTTTTTTTTTTTTTATTCCAAGCCGCTATAGCATCCTTTTTACCATTCTGGAGGAATTTTTTCACTGAACTCGATCTTTTCAACTTTAAATAATTATTTCCCTTTTAATCCTATACCACTGGTTTTCCTGGTTCATTGTTAGACAAACTTCATTTGTCTAAAAAAAGTGAACTGCCTCAAAAAAGCAAGAGATCAGCCAGTTTTGTAAAACCTGTCATATCAAAGATAATTCAGGCTGTGTTTTATCAACATTTTTTAAATTTACCTCCCTGTCTTTAATTTTTCTTTTAGCTTTCCAGTGCTGATATTATCTAGCTGCCTATTTCAGCAAATTTTTCTTCCATTGTTGTTAATATATAATAACCACTACACTAACTGTTTCTAAGCAGACAAAGGCTTCCCAAACTGCACAGTTCCTGGAAGTATTTATTTTCTTGCTAACATGAAAAAACTAAACACTCATTTCTATTAACATGCAGTTCAAAGAAAACCCAGTTCAGATTTTTAAACAAATCTGGGCCTGAAAACTGCGGAAAATGTATGCAGAGCAAAATGATCTACCTATCCTGCTGATGTACAGTAAATGAAATCTGTCTCTGGGCTCAAGAAATCAGAAAAATTAATCCTTATTTTATAGCCTGCAAATGCAATTTAGGCTGATATGTTAAAATACATTTTGTTGACAGTCTATTTGATCCAACAGCCAGATATGACAAAACAAACAGCTATTTAAAGGCCTTTGCAATATGTGAACTGCAATTCCTGTTATTAAGACACCCAGATCATTTCATCTTTTCTATGTAAAAAAACTACATTTGAAAATTGTCACTAGGGTACTTCTGCATGAAACAGAGTACTGAAATTCCACTTTTAAAAGAAATAACCTAAGATGCATTCATGTCATTTTCTCACTCTGTTCCACAAGGACTTCAAACAGCAAGATGAATTAACATCATTTGATTACTCAACTCAATTCCTAGCATGTTACTAAAGGAACAGAAAAGGCCAAAAGCACCTCACTGTTCTCCTGTTATATGGGCAAAGTGTTTATGAAGCACTGGAAATATGCATCCTTTGACTCAAGGACTCCTATTTCCCAAAGGCTGACTCAGATCCTACTCTCTTAAGCCTGCAAAACAGCTTGAAAGGAAAAATGGTTGCATACTTTCAATTACCTCAAGACACAATCGATGTCCCTGTTCTCCACAGGTTTCACAATATTTGACAATTCCATTTCTTTCCCTGCTGTTGTTCACCTCTGAAGGCTCCTAAAGGTCTGTAACATTATTACAGACCTAATGTGACAGCTCATACTGATGTTGGCACAAAGCAGCTGTTCTCATAGGAATTATTACCCTCCAGAGCCTGTGAAATACTTGGAAATCTGCAAACCTTTGCTAGGTCCAGGGCACACACTTGCATGCAGCTGGAAAATCAGATCTTCATACTCTCATCCTTCTTTTTCTCCATTCCCAGCTTACAACTTTTCCTGATCAAGATATGGAAATTTGCTGTGGTAAGCCAGATGTGCAAACATTTTCTTTTTTTCCTCAGTTCTGAGTTCATGATTTATTTCATACGTTAATGAGGTTATTCTGTGATTTCTGTAGCCTTTTCCCTCAGATTTCAAAAAATAATAAAGTATTTCAACCAAAAAGAAGCCACTAATTTCACACCCTTGTTACGTTCTTTCCTGCAATATAGAGTTCCTTTCAAAAAGAAGCTGGAATTAAATCATAGCTATACTTACAAAAATAAAAGCAAGCAAAATTTTACTGAGGAGTATTTATTTTCACCTGTGCTAGAAGCCAAAACCAGCAGTGCTTTTCTAACAGGCAGGCATTTGCAAAGGCCATTTCCCACGATGACAAGTTTCAGCACTTGAGTTTGGCTTTCACAGACAGGGCTGGTGGTTTAGAAGTTCTTGGGAAAGCCCATGAATGCATGTTTGTATCAATAGGTCAAAATATACTCTTCTGCTCTTGTTCTCCAATTGTCACATGGTGACAAGTAGCTGATTATTACTGCAAATATTTGTTAATTTGCTGGTTTGCAGGAATTCCCCTTGTGCCTTATTTATTTTGTGGATCCATAGGTAAATTGGCAAACATGCCAGCCTGAGGAGCGAAGGAACACCAATAACAATCCTTACAAAACCCAACACTCCATTTACTTTTACATTTATAATACAGCTACACTTTAGATGTGCCAATAAAGATTACTTAACATGCAGAAAGCCAACAAGAGACTTGATTTAATAATCTGTTATTAAGTCCTAGCTGGGAAATAGGACTAGCAGAGCCTGGGAAGATAGTCATCTTTTAAGAAACTAAGAAATCAAGAATTAAGGTAGGATTTACACAAATATGCACAAAATACTGCATTTTCAGCATAATTCAGATAGCACATCCACCCAGACTGCTTTGGACAGAAATGCATGTGACCAACATCACACATCAGCTATCAGCCTTTGGCCTTGTACTGCCATCCAAGATCCTCAGCCCTGAAGTTGTGTCCTTGGGCACCTGTTTGGCCCACAAATGCTGCTGACCCGAGTGCCCCACGTGGGTGGACAGCTGTCCACTTAAACCTGACAAAAGCACAGATGAAGTATCTGCTGAAGGCCACCATTGCTGGCTGTCCTACACAGGCAGACCCACACATCCAAACAGAACTCTGACTGTAAATCCACATGGCCAGACCAAATCATTCAGAGCAGCTGCTGGACCAGGAGATGCTTAAGAAGCAACCTGATAAACCTGAAACACCAGGCACAAACCACGCCTCAATTTTCTTCTGCTTATTTCTTACCCAGACTTGATATTTACCTCATTCCTCTCTTCTTTCCAATGGACACTGATGCTGCCAGGCTGTGCCACAATCCCATTTTCAGAGATCTTCATTCTTATCTACATTCTTTTCTGCCTTGCAAATAATCAGCTGCTCAGCTCTGCTTCACAGGTGTCCACATCTTGGTGCCCACAAACTACCTGAGCACTGGCCAGCCTCACTCACACTTGCAGACCCTGAAGCTGCATTGCAAAGGTCTTCAATCACCCCTCTGCTGTTTAATGTTCACAAGATTTATAAGCTTTTTATAACTTATATTTATTAATCATCTGCAATCTCAGGTATTGCTCATCCTAACAACCTCCTGGGTGAGCTGAGTCCAGCCAAGGCTTTCCATGGCCAAGGTTGACACCAGACCTTGCAACTGCTCCCCTCTGCACACAGTTTGGAAGTTTCACTGTCTGGCCCACAGGAATTCCTCACCATTTCCATGTGATGTAATCACTGCTGTATGACTTCCTACCATGGTAGCTCTGGAAAGCCAACATCCCCATCTGAACATCTCAGTTTTCACTGCAATCTTTGTTTTTATAATTCAAACAAGGACAGCATAATCAGAAGCTTTCTTTAACTAAAACGTTATCCCCACCATAGTTATATAATTAAAATAGTGAGTGGTATCTGAAAACCCGTACATTTAAGACGGAAAGATGCATCACCTTTTGTCTTCCTGAAGGCCACTAAGGCTTCTGCCACTTCTCTAATAATGTCATGCTTTGGATGTCTAAAGACATTATTTTCATGGATGGAAAAGTGTAAGAAACACAGGAATGATCACACTGGATCCCATCCAGTCTCAAAACCAGAGGAACGGTCACACTGGATCCCTTCCAATGCTCTTTCCTGCCTCTCAGCCCATACAGTTACTTAGAGGACATAGTAAGGCAAAAAGTTTCAAAGAGAAAATGTCAATAATCTACTCTTTCTCCTCACAATGTCATTATATCAAAAGCTATTAGAGATTTACCTAAACCTCAGAGCACGACATTGCAAAAACCACTGCCACAGTTCAGAGCACCTTTTGCCTCTCTAGGAAAACTGGAACCCTGTTTTGAATCTTGCTAAAGTCTTGGCTTAAGTGAGTTTCAATGAAGAATTAATTCCACAACGTAATTACACTCAGTGTAAATTTGCCAAGTTTTAAGTTATTTAAATATCCCCCTACCCTCTGCCATGAAAAGTTCATGACATACCTTCTCTGCAGCATTCATTATTTGACACACTTTTATCAGTTACTCCTTGCAAGATAATTAATTCCAGATTTTCAAGAATTTTTAGATGCCGTTTTTTTCCTGCTGTTCATCATTCTCACCCCACTGTACCACAGCCACAGGCCAGTTCCCCTGTGGGTAAGGCAAGGCAGTGGGTAGTGAAGGGAGAAACACTTGGATCATGCTCCAGCCTGGGGTTCCCCAGTGCTCCCAGCCCACAGCTCCCAGCTGCCAGTCCTGTGCAGTGCTGCCCACATAACCCAGCTACTGACCAGGTACCATGTACCCATGTTCACATCTCCCTTCCAACCCAACTGTTTCCATCTTGAAAACTCTGAACACACACACACACACACACACACACACACCCACACACCCACACACACACACCTTTATCCCAGAGCCAGTTTTACAACCTCTTATCAGCTCTCACACATAGAGATTAGCTATGTTAAACTGAGGAAACTCAACAGATCTGCTTTTATAGTAAGGTGGTACAAGGTCAGAGGTTTAAAAGGCAAACAAAACCCCATATATTGCACACTGAACATGTTTGGAGTACTTCATACATCCAAACATAAAAAAAACATTATATGCATAATTTATTTCTATATTGCTAAAAGCTTTCCTTATAATGCTTGCAATTTCAGTACCATCAATCATTGTGTCATCATTAGGACTGAGTTTTTCTGCTGGATTTTTTTCTACTTTGTATTTCACCTCTTTTTTTACTTGGCTGCCTATTTACTTACTGATGTAAAAACCACATCTTTTCCAGGATAGAACAACTTCTCTGGTTCTTCCCAATCAAAATTATGCTAGCCCAGAATGCTCTCTGGATTGATGTAGAAAGGTTTGAACATCCATGTCAGTCTAAGCCTACCTTGTTTGAGAATATTAAACCCAGGAGAGTAACAGGATTGAAGGGATTACAAAGATGTACTTTTGCTTCCTCCAAGTTAGAAAGAAGACTTTAGCTAACAAAAGAAAGAATCCCCTTTCCACTTGTTTTTTGTTAGGATTCTGTTCCTAATCTTTCAAAAAGAAAAATAACATCACATACATCACACTCTTACAAACCCCTTCCCTACAACTTCTCTCCCAAAAGTGGTTAAGGTAGTAGCTACTGAATAAATATTTCTAAATACCTTAGTGGCTTGTGATTTTAAATCTGATATACACATGCAGTTTCCTTTTCTTTACGTCTTTGAAACTGTATATATACACATATAAAATAAAAATAGAAGTGGCTGAAACTAGAGAGAATCAAGAGCTGAAACTAGAGAGAGAAATGTAGCAGTCCAAACCTCACCAACAGCACATCTTCCCCCCAGTGACTATCAATTTACTTTTTGTTTAGAAAGCTGGAAGAAACAATCCCAGGACAGCTTCCTTTTAAATCTAAGAAGCAATGTAGTCAAGCCTCTAGACCCAAAATATTTTGTTATTTCTTTAGACATGGGTAAATCCTATACAAGAGTTCTGCATGAATACAGGACTACTTAAAAAATCAAATGCCAATGTTATATCAATGAGCACCAAAGTGAAATCAGTACCCATCTCAGTAACCTGGAGGAATAAAGTCCTTCCTTTTTCAGCTTGAATTTGCACTGGTATTTAGGCACATGCCCCATGTAAAGGTACCTGAGACTTCTTTTGCACAAAATTATGATACAACATAGAACCACTAACTCTTTAAGCTCATAAATTCTGCAAGGGCTCAAAATACCAGAGCACATTAAAGCTGTACCTTGGGTTGTAATTATAGGTACTCTACAGGCATGTAGAGGCCAGGCAAGACTGGCCCTTGCTCTTAAAAATCTGGGCAAATTCAGGAGTAGCTCTGCAGGTATCTTTGTTTACCAGTGAACCACTCTTGTAACAGTTAACTAAGAGAAGGAACATGGACAACCAGGATGCAAATAAAAAATTTTAAAAATATATATTGACTACAGTTTTTTTTATTAGATTAAGTTCCCATTTGCCAAGAGGGCTAATGTAAGGCTAACAACTCTTAAGAACAAAAACTGAAATGTCTTTCTTTTAAATTATATTAATTCACAGAACTGACTAGTTCTGACCCAGAAACCATCATTGTGTAGTGCTGACCTGTTCTGTAGTTTCAGGTGGACTATCAGAGCATATTACGACACACAGGGCCTGAAACAGCACTTTTCTCTGCAGCTTCTAAGCACCTCTGGAATATCAATAATGCGTAATAACAAGCATTTATACCTCCACCATGGAAAAACACTTGCCCTGAGTTGTATACATCAGGCTGTGTATACATTTTTACTCTTTAATCTCTGCAAGCTGTGTGTCAAACAGCCCCTTTAAAAATCACAAGTTTTTGCAAAGTCAGGCACTGCATAATGGCTTATTTCAGAAGTTACACTCTGCATGCATATGTATGAAGAAATTACAGGGAAAAAAGCAGCTCAGCTTATTTGTCTTTTGGTCACCTAATCAAAAAGGTGATTGAATTCATTTTTACCATATCCAAGAAGCCACTGGAGAGCAATCACAACTGTTTTTCCATGTGACAGATGAATGACCTCTGCCACGGCCTCAGAGAAAGACAAGCTCATGTTTTGTCCAGGTACACCAGGGCCACATTTCCCTTCTGCTTGCATATGTAGGGAATATCAGATGTGCCGCAGCAGTGCTTGCTCTCTTTCCTTTCTCACAGCATATCAAGGGGCTTATTTAATTTCTTTCATAGGAGACCAGGAGGACACCAGCCAGGAAAAGATGTAAGATATTAAGGATGATTGCTACACATGATCAGAAGGGAGTACACAAAGTATCTTTTATTTCCCAAGAGAAATCACTGCCCTAAAACAGCCAAAGTATTTAACACTACAACCGAAGATTAGGGTGGGGCACAGGCCTTGACTTACGTACCTAAAACCCACACATGCATCCCAGAAATTCAGTTCAGCAATTTTGTTCACCAAAGAGTATCACAGATTTGTCTGAAACTCACTACTGCCTTTCCTCCTCCAAAACATTGTCCTTTTGTGAATTCTCTTTTCCCATCAGGGTCAATTCAATGCACTTTTTTCAGGACTATACCACCCACAACTCAACAGAGTCCTCTCTTCTTGACCATATCTCTTTGTCCTACAGAAAATGGCACTGCTGGCTTTCATTTAAGAGTTTGGCAAACCACTGATGGAGCCTCCATGGGTCCCAGAGATGTTATTACTATGGTTTACAGAGGATTTCCACACCCAAACTTGCAGGCAGGCACTGCTTTCAACCACGAGGTTTCCACAGGAAGCTGCACCTCAGCAACCTGAGTGCCTTGTGGTGCTTTCTGCCCTTCACCTCCCTCCTAAAGCAGGAGCCCTGGCAGTTCTCTCTCCTCACACAGCGAATGTAGGGCATTGCCAACACCCTGGTGGATCTTCAGCAATGGATTCAGCAGGTACTGCTCCCACCAAGAGTGTTTACACAGTCTCCAGCAAATCTGATTGGTAAATTCTAGAAAGACACTCAGGTAAGTAAGCTACTTACTTATCTGCCTACCCCACCAACACAGGACTAACAAATCCTGGTAAAACTTGGGATGCAGGTTCCTGCAAAGCTATGGGCTGCACTGGCTATCTGAAATGAGTGGAACATAACAGAATAATAGAATATACATTCATTATATATTAATTTTAAATAAGACATAAGTATATGAATACATAATCAATTAATACACTACTCATAATAACTGGAAATAAGTAAAACAATAATGGGAAGTCTCGGGTACAGTTGCCAAGACATTGAGCAAGCCTAAAAGATAGAGCCATAGTAAACTCAAAAATTGAACAAAATTACTTTGTGTTTTAGAACAGGGAGGGAAGAGGGACATAGGGAACCCAGATATAATTTTGGCACCCAAATGGCACTTGGACTACCTACAGATCCTCCTTTTAGCCTCAACCTGTTCTCTTTCAGCTACAGGCAGATAACCTTCAGCCTACTCCTGCTGTACCCTAGGCCCTGCTGAGAGAAGCAACCACAGAATCACACAGAATCACAGAATATCCTAAATGGGAAAGGACACACAAGGATCACGAAGTCCAACTCACAGCCCTGCACAGGAACATCCTAGGAGTCACACCCTGTGACTGAGAGCATTGTCCAAATGCTTCTTGAGCTCTGTCAGGCTGGTGCTGCGACCACTGCCCTGGGAAGCCACCCTCTGGATGAAGAGCCTTTTCCTAATATCCAACCTAAACCTGCCCTGACACAACTTCAGGCCATTCCCTTGGGTCCTGTCACTGTCATCACAGAGAAGAGATCAGTGCCTGCTCCTCCTCTCACCACAAAGTTTTAGACAGCAACAAGGTTCCTGAAAGACATTAAGAGCACAACTCTGCTGCTGCTCCCTTCTTAAACACAGGATACAAGGATCAAGACACAGGATCAAATATTTGGTTGTGGCTGAGAAAAAAAGAGCTCCATGGGTAGAGAGTTCAGAAGAGTGAAGGAGATGGATTGCAGATCTGTGAACCTCAGCAAAAAACACTTTTCCTTTACTGTTCAGGAAAATTCAAGGTTGCAAAGCAGTGTTACATTGGACAACATGCAGGCTGCCTGTGTTCTCATCTATACAAACCTAATTTAGTATTACACTTCCTCTTTTTTCAGCCACTGCCTCTGTTTCTTGAAAGCAGCAATCCCAGTATGGACTCAAAAAAAATGCTGCTGAAAGCTCAGCTTTCTTAGTACTGTTGTGCAGTTACTTGCATCTGTAATTTGCTCTCACAGAAATAAATGCTAATATGCTTGGAAAATGTGACTTAATTTTGTGATGTGAATGAGTTTTCCTGTGTAAATCTCCCTATACAATTTTACGTTATTCTTTCTAAAAAACAGAAATTACTACTGCATTCTAGTTGCAGTTCCAGAGTGAATACTGAGATTTACACTCTGAATTTTACCATGGCATGACACAAGGGAACTGCTCTAACTGCCCTCCCGCATTTACTAACAACAGAAGGGTTTTGTTCACATTACATTCAGCATTTAAGATGGATGCATTTACTAAACATAAAATAAATTAATTGAAACACTGAATAGTGAACAGACATTTCCACATATTTCACAAACCCATCTAAGAAATCCTTGGTCATTGGTGCAGAAAGCTTTGACATGTTACTCATCACAACTTTATCGCATAAGAAGAAAATCAAGGAAGGTGATTTATCCCCAAATTCCCACCTCTTTAGCACCCAGCCACAGGCAAGTTGATAGCAAGTCACTGCTTTACATACATCTTCCTTTTTTGTGCTCCAAAGAAAGAAAAGGGAAAATCAGAAAAAATTAAAAACCAAAATAAATTATTCCTTAAAAGAGAGAAGTATGCTACAAGTAATTATAGATACATATTCATTTCAGAAAGCAATATTACAAAAGGACAACTTTATGAAGCAACAGCATCTGAGATTTTGCCTTCCTAAAGCAAGTAACACAGGAAGTATTTCACCCGTTTTCTATCTGCATGCATCTATAGGTCCTGCTATTTGGCATGGGGATGCAGCTTAGACAAAATGGTTTCTCAAATCACATACCACCCAATATTGCAAAAGCCATGGAAATTACAGGTTCCACACACCCACCTACCCACATATCATTCAGATAAGACATGCAGTAGCCCTTGTCCCCTTCAGTTTGAGGCCACTGTGCAGGGTCATTTGCATTGCTATTCTGTATAAGACAGTAGCAATATCTCAATGCAAATGTTTCTATGTAATAAAGACAGTAATTACCAACAGCATCACGGCACCATATCCTTTTGTTGTACTTACTTTAGTACATGAGGAAATAAGTGTGACTTGCCCGAAGTCAGGTAGGCAGTCCATGGCAGCAGTGAGAACTGAATGCAGATCTCCACATTGTGTATTACCCATAATATCAAACTACCCTTTTAAAAAAGTAGAAAATCTTTAAAAACATGATGTTTTTCTTCCCTTCTAATGATTAAATAGATTCTGTATTCTATTTTTCTTGCTTTTATAGGTCACCAGGCTACACAAACAGCTCATTCTGTATGTGTAAAAAAGGGAGCTTAAAAACACCTGTTCACTTTGGCTGGGCTGAGGTTGTACATCTCTTTTAAGTACAAAGGCAGACAATTCCTCCGGCTCCCTGATTATCTTTATGATCTACACAATCATTTTGATTAATATCTGACAATGCTTTTCTGTAGTCCTGGCAAGGTTAGTTGCATGTCATTTCCAGCTCACTCATGTTTTTGTCCAGGAAAAGCTATAGGAGCAAATACATTTGTGATATTCACATCTTCTCTGAAGAAAAGAAGAAAGAACCTGTCCCAAGAGGTTTCATTCAATCATCTCCTCCACAGAGAGTAATGTTGAATACTGAGATGTGGTAAACATCACAGTCAGACAACAGAATAATAAAACAACAGGCAAAATCATCTTTACTCATCTCTTGTATGCAATAACATACCTACTGCAATTCAAGGAGATAAAAATGTGTGAATTATTGGGATTAAGCCTGTGAAATATAATTGAAAATAACCAGAGGCCAAAGGCAAACAGATAGCAGCAATCATAAGTAGGCATTGGAGAACCTCAAACCTACATCATCATTTAAATTCATGGTGAGCCCCATCCTGCAGTGCACTGAGTGAGAGCCACCTCACCTTAAAGAGGATGTATCAGGCAGTGAGGGTGAACAGAACTGTTGAAACACTTCTGTATATTAAAAGTCTATAAAAGTCTATTCTGTCTCCTCCAGCAGACAGAACAGATTTCCATATAATCATAAATAGCAGATACATGGTGATACAATGGTTTCCTTCTTAATAAAATACAAGAAATAGATACCCCAAGATACCTATTGAGCAGCAGATTTAAAAGAAGCTGAATAAAGCAGTCCTTTTCTACCTGGCACATCCCTCCTATATGGAACTGACTGCTCCAACATGCTCTACAAGGCAACAGTAAGATTAGCTGCAAAATGGGATCTATAGAAAAAGAAGGTCCAGACACATGTTGGACCAGACATAAAACAACTTATCCCTCTCACTTTCAGAAACTAGGAGGCTCTGTGAAGGCAAGGGGAACATTATACCCAACTTGTGCTGGGTTTTTCCCCTAATTATCCATCCACAGGTGGTGGGTGATGTAGCACAGACAGGCTGAGCTGCTGAGATGAATGATTTCAGCAAGGCACTACAGCTCTTGTGGTGGAGTTCTCAGATCTCCTGGCTTCTCTGCTCTACTGAATCTGCCTCCAGGAATGGGCACAATGCAGAAGCTGCTGTCAGCACTGGCTCATGTTCTCCTTAAAATGGATAAAGATCAACTGCCATTGACCAGCCAGTCTCATCAAGTAGCCTGCAGCCCCCAGCAGATCCCAGCTGAATCACTGCTAATTGCATCTCAGGTACTGCCTGGAGTGCAAAAGAAGGTTGTCACCTCAGGTCTCTTTCATCATCTCTCCTTATCAGTCAGCATGTGTGAGGTCAATGGTGAAAAGAAAGTCAGGTGGCTCTGTGGACACTGATGTCAAACTGCCAGGACACAGTTTAAGGAGCAGGAACAAACAGCAATCTGTTTTCTTCAGGTTTTCTCCATGAGCAAATAATTTCTCCCTTCTCCTTGGAGATGATGTAATTCAAACTTTCAGGCTTCCAAGAAGTGGAGAGTTGAAGGGACATATGCTATACATGTCATTTTGGGCCCAGTTGTTTCATGAAGCAAGTAGACAAATCATACGAGTTGGGCACAGGAATTCCTGCTCCATTTGTGTGATTTTTGTTTATGTATGCAAAGCACTAGCATGGATATCTCTGGCAAATGAAGGAGAACATAAATTAAAGTATGTATTAATCACACACTTTATCTGCAATCTAAACTAGCAGGTATTTTCATTCTATATATGAACATATTCTTGAAGCTGCAAGATAGTAATTTAAAAGACAAGCAATTCAAAGCCTCCACAGATGACACTGCAGGTAATGAGATTTTTTTTCCCCTGACATCTTGTGTTTCATCTTACCTCACAACTAAATTATTTAGTGTATTTTTAAATATATATATAAGCATTCTAAACACTAAGCTGTGTATGACCTACTTATTTTGAGTTTTCAATTAAAAAATAGGTATTCCAGGAAAAAATATTTCCTATGCAATCATCAAATGAAGGAAGTCGATTTAATCCGAGAAACAAAGACTTGTGAAGGTGAGACACATGCACCAGTAAGCACGAGAAATCTTTTGAACTGCAGTTCTAATTCAGAGAAATGAGTTTTCAATTAAAAAACAACATTTCCCATGTGACTCTGGCAGTCACTAAAGCACATGACAGCTTCAGCTGCTATCAGAGTGGTGCCTGTGACAGGTCACCCAACAAGGATGCTGAAAGTGCAGCTCATCTATAATTGGCTTGATTGTAGGGATTTGCATATACATAAAACACAGGCTGATGTGAAGTCTTCATCAGCATGAAATGGGGTGGTTGCATTCTCCATGCATGACCAAAGCTGGGAGGACAATCAAAGACTTTAATGTAATGAGAGTTTTTAACACTTTATTCACCTCTGCTGAGTGCATAAATAGTGATAGAACAATAATGGAAGTTGAATTATCTGCAGGTTTTACTACCACTAGATGTTACCCTGTCTATGCCCTTGTTTCCTCCCACTAAAATAAAAATAAAAACCAGCTGAGCCAATCATAAAGGATTTTATGTCTGTTATAAAAGACAACAAATGGTTAACCTTCAAGAGGCTTCTAAAAGACCCTTTGAAGTCTGCAGAGGAGGTCTCCATCCACTGAAAGCACACCTGTGGGACAGGGAGAATGACCACTCTGGAGGGAGAATAACCCAAGGCACTTGTCAGAAGATTGGCACATAAAGAAGAAAGAAAAAAGGCAGTTAAATATGATTAACTCTCTCCTCCCTGCTGAGCCCCAAGAGGGCTCAGGATGAGTCCCACTCTGCCTTTGAAATGCTCACACACAGGATGGCTGGTAAAGGTAGTCCCATGTATGATGAAGGCACAGCGTGCTGCTTAAACTAAAGAATTTAGAAAACTGATAAGAATTTATTTGAGCAGGCAACACTGAGGAAGGTACCATTATCTCAAGCAGGCACCCATCCCTGCAAGGAGTGCAGAAGAATAGAAGAATGCAGCTATGACATGGAGAAGAATTCTCCCCTTGTTGCTTTACACAATCCACTGGCATGGCTTTTTCACCTCCTGGAGATCCACAGGTCTTCACATCCCCATGCAAATGTACTCTATTCCTGCACATGGACAATGAATTCAGGTATCTCTGCATCTGGCTGCCTGTGCCAGTGCCCACACTGTGAGCTGCTGAGGGCAGAACGATGAAAAAAAAGAGGATTTATAATATTTTTAGAATATATCACTTCATTCGATTTTGTTTGCTAATCTCTTTTACATTTTACTTGAAATCATAAAATACAAGTCACAGAGGAGGATGATGACTAAAGTAAAATGAAAACTACAACTATGAGCAAGTTCAAAAGAGTTTGATTTTTTAAAATAAAGACAGAAACCTAAAAGCACAGTCCTGGGTCTTCCTGGTAAGAAAGTGAATGATTTTCCAGGCACCACTGGATTTAAGATTTTAACAAAAATATGCCAGAAAGCAGGAACAAGGTTACAGCCAGGAACATTTAAGTTTTTATGCAGGCAAAAGAAAGCTATAAAATATTACAAAAGATTTGTCTAGAATGTTTAAAATGGAGAGCATGCATTTATCAGACATTGAAGCATGATTTCCAGCCTGCACTTCAGAAACAAAACAGTAAAGCATTTCCAAAATGTCTCACAACTAACATCTACCAAGAAACAATAGGTGAAACCATGTAAAGGTTTCACACCCTTTCTCTGCATCTCTGAATCAAAAATAAAGAATGGGAAGTTACTGTAGAAAGACATTTGCGTGAGCAATAAAAATAAACGTTTTAAATAAAGTTTCTTGAGTCAATGGTTTCAGAAACATGAAGTTACATGACACTTCAGAAATTGCTTGACCTGCCCCATTCCTGTGCAAGACTAAAATAGAAGCTTACAGATTCAGAGTTGTCTCAGAAACGTTATTTTGCCCATACAATTTCTGCCTTTTCATTCAATAAAAATGATCCTTTATCTGTTAGATAGAAAAGTATCTAATAATAATAAACAACTAGAAACATAAGATTGTAACCTAATGAAAAAAATCTAACAAAAAAAAGTTGCAGAAGTATTTCAGATAGTCATTGACCCTTCTTACAAGTCACTGCAATAAAGTGTTAAAACGATGCAGTTTGTTTTACATGGTGAAGAACTGCACCCCTGCCAGCACCTTTTGCAGACAGAGAGGACCATGGAGTCAAAATGAAGCCCAGGACTTTTGCAGGGGGAAAAGATTCAACCAGTGCACACTGAAATTAAAAAATAACCCTGTATGGTGTGCATGTGTTTACACACCTCAAGCACTAAGATTGTTTCAATGGATGTTCAAAACTACAATTTCAGTTTCCCCCTGAAGCACTGAGCTGGGAGCAGCTCTGGGTCCCCTTCCCCACAGTGACAACCAAGGTCTTGCCCCACACAAAGGCATCCCAGCGAGCCAGGCAAACACTGCCACGTGCCTCAGCTGGCTGCTGGAGTGTGCCCACGTGGCTGTTCTATTGGGAATGTCAATGAGGTTGGAAATTCAGTGCTCTGCCTGTGCCTGCAGTGGCTGTGGAACAGCAGAATCCAGAGTCACATTGGGGCACAGGCTGTGCCATGGGGCTGTCAGTGCCAGCTGACAGGCTCTGGCACAGTGGCAGGGATGCCTGGGACGGCAGGGCTCACCAGGCACCTGGAACAAGGCACCAGGTTCTGCTCCCTCAGCACTGCCCAGGGTTCAGGTCCTGTTTTGTGCCAGGCTATTGAACATGCACACAAAATTGTTCCTCATCCTTCAGCGCAGCCCTCGTGCTCCCAGCCTGTGAGCTGGGGGAAGAAGGCCAGCACACACAGACACAGATAAACACAAAATAATGCCACCATCGGGCCAGCGAGGACCAAAGGAGCCCAGGTACCACGTAGCAGGAGATGGCCAGACAGCTACAGCAGGATAGTCCCTGCTCCTGATGGTGTTTGCCACATAGGCAGTGCCAGAAAGAATTGAGCATAAATTTGCACCGTTATCATGGAAATTTCCCACAGCAGCTTTTACCACAGGGTAACAATAGGGTCCTATGAGAAATTAAAGCTTATTTGAACTGGGTGATTTGCCAGCTCTGAACACAATGGCCCCTCTTCACAAAGGGGAGGTGTAATTTGATGTTTTTGCAGGCAGGAAGGATGGTTTGTGGCTTCCACAGCCCATGTGTAACTGAAGGCATGACTGCCAGGGGATGCAAACAGCCCAGCAGGAGCACAAAGCTCCCTCCATCACAACAAGGAGCAACCTCGAGCCACAGGCTGGACAAACAACAGCTTCTGCTTGGAAACAAAGCCTCCTTCATTGCCCCAAAAGTGACAGCTCCCTGGGAGCCAGCACAGGTCTCTCCCTGCCTGTCACATGAGGCACAGCCCCAGTGTGCCCATTGTTAGCATGACCTTTCCCAAACAGAAGCCCAGTCAACTTGCTGGGTGTCCAGGTCGGCTGCCTTTGCTGAGGGCATGGGGAAAACAAGGAAAACACCAGCTCCCAGTCACACTGTGGGTGTCTGATATCACTGGTGGGATTTGGCCACTGCTGCTCCCTCCTGGCTGCAGCTCTTGGGAGTTGCACCAAAATAAAAGTAATAAATAAAATAAAAGGAATAAAAGTGCAGGCACAAGCATGGAGGAGTTGCACAGTGAAGTGAATGAGGATCATAGCTGCTTCCCTGCAAGTGTTGTTTAGAGCCCAGGTGAGGGGAAGAGTAGGAAAAACTTTGCAGCATCTTCTCCTCTAAAATTGTCCTCAGGAAAAAATCCCCCACAGTCAGAAATGCCATGCTCATTGGAAAATGAGATGATGAAGAACACTGTGGGCATCGAAACCCAATAACCCAAAGCCCAGATCATGCTGGAGAAGTCCCACCTTCTCCAGGAGCTAAGAGAGGACCTAGGGAATCAACACACAATTTCTCTAATGACTTTTCTGCCCTTTTGCTTTTCCCTGTTCTTTTCACTAGCAAGAAGACTCCAAGACTGCCATTTGTAACCAAATCAATTATATCTGCATATTTTGTATTTGCTTCTATTTCTCCTGGAAGAGCTAGCTTTGCTTTCCCCATTTGCGAGGTAACAGAGGCAGGGAAAGGTCTGTGACCTCAGGGGCAAGTCCATCACAGAAGGGGCAATGCAGCAAGAACAGGTGATTGCTTTAATTCAGCTCACACATACACCAGATATTAATTCAGCAGAATTAAAACTCACAGGAATTCTTATCAACAGCAACCAAAACCTCCCTTACACCATTTGGATTGACACTAATGGACTCAAAACTGAGCTGAGGCTAACCAAGGGTTTTCAGTTCTTTTGTGACAAGCCCAAACTTGATTTATTCAAACTGTGCTACGTCTGGCTTCTGTACTGAAATAATACAAAAACTTCAAATTCGGGAGAACTTAAATTTGTGTTTATTCAGTTCCACGAGGAAACAAAGTAGATGAGCATATACACAGTGGAAAAGCCTAATTTCCAGGTAAAGGCTGTTCACCTCTTCTTCTGGCTCTGCTCAGAAGCCCTTGTGAACTACCTGGTATGTGACACAGCCTGCACCACTGTCTACCTAAAACAGCATCTCCAACTCCAGGTGAAAGGCCCTTTCATCAGTACAGCTCTTGCCCACCAAGTAAGCCAATAGAAAACAAGTTAACTTGCAGGTTAGGAATTGAGAAAGTATACAAAGCCAAGCATGGGTTTGTCAAAGCCATCTGGCAGTGCCAGCAGCACCACAGAGCAGTGACCTTGACATGCATTCCATACCTGCATCTGCAGTTTAACATGCAGCACTCCCACAGAGGTCAATCATTCAAAGGCAAAACGTGCAGTGCCTCTGTTCCTCACTTGTTGTTTTGCTTTATAGTATTTACACACAGTACACACCCCACCCCAGAAAAAAAATCCATTCTGCATTAGCAAGAAGGTGATGATTGGAAGAGAATCACCATCTTCGGTCCTGCCTTTCACCTGGGTTATCTAGTGCTGCAATATTAAAATTTTACTTGCGTAAGCCTGATTTAACTAGACATTATTATAGAAGTCACAGCTCAAGATTTCTGCCATGGATTTTAAATTACATTGCTGTGATTTACTGGACATTGCTATGACTTCTTTATAGCAGTTAATTGTCATGGTGATATTTAACCTTTTTGTGTGTGGTACTTCAATTATTTTCAATACTTTAACGTAGTATATATTCAAATAGCCAATAAGACAAGCAGCAGTAAAACTCTTGCCAAACCAGACAATATTTTGTCTTAAGTCAAAAATCTACTTGGTTTCAACAATTTACTGCAATGTTCATGTAAGTTCAGTATTCTTCCATTAACTTTCAATTGTGTTGTTTGGTTATTTTTAGTTTAATCCTTCAGGTGAAAAATAGGTTTCATCAAATTCAACAGTAGCTGAAAAGACATGGAATTAACATATCTTGAATTTCCAAGTGTGAAAAGGTGAAATAATATTTATACTTTTTGTGGCTGCCTGATTTTTCACATTAGCATATCTGTGGTTTTTATCAATTTTTCTATTGTGCTCATTTTGCAAACATTCTACGCTTAGTTTGTAAACAGAGGTAATTAGTTGACAACAAACATGATTGAGGTTAAACATGCATGAAATTATTTTCAAGATTGGGACCCAAATTAGTTAAGCTTAATTCAGGTCATTGTTAATAAAATTTTAAAACCCCACTATTTTTATGGATGTCTTTGAAATAAACTCCCTTCTCTTTGATCTTCTTTGTTCTCTTCACCCTACTGCTTTACTGGTGACACTCAAAAGCACAAGTCTGCATTTTTTAGATAGCAACACTGTAAAATTTATCTACAGCTTTCTAAACTGAAAAATAAAAATTATTAAAATGGTGGTTCAGAAATTATTGCCCTCCCTTCCCCATACAGCAGTAAAAAGCCTTTCCTTGGAGTAACAATACAAAAACATTACAAATTTTTATTTCATCAAGTTGACAGCTGCATATATGTCTTCAGACTGGTTAGGAAAGAAGATTGTTGGGAAATTGCTAGCAATATATTTTTTTACTGTATATGACAATACTTCATTACAGAAGGACAATGCTCTTGTATTTGCACCTATATCACTTCTCTCAAATTTCTATCCTTCTTTTCAGACCACTTTTTTGTGTGCATGTTGATTATATTTACATTGGGTATTGAACAGCATTGCTCAATTTATGTCTGCCTAGGCCTGTAAATAAGCAAACAAGTGTATTCTTAAAAGTTATATTTACAGTAACATGATTATTGAATTTATTCTTTCTGCTACCAAGCACACCTTGTGAAATTCAACATTTCTCTTCCTACTGACCACAGAGATAGTTGTGCTCCAAAGCTTGTGTCCATTCAAAAATAAATTAATTTTAAGAAATTACAATGTAGTTATTAAGTCTTCCTTTTTATAAGAAAGGAAAAAACATAGCCACACCAGGTCTGAAAGAACTACACAGGCAATCATGTGCAGTACTCCACAGCCAGAAGTATCTATGCAATAGGTAGTTTATAAGAGAAGTCTACAGAATACTTATTCCACTCCCTTGTTCATCACTTTCCTGTAAGCTTTTTAACCTTTTTGGTTTGTTTTAAACTGTTCCCATCAAATGTAATTCAAAAAAATCCTACAGAATCCTACAGAATGAGGAACACTAAGTCAAAGCAGATCTTGCCCTCATTACCTCTGTAACACTACCATGTCTCCTCTTATACCTCAGGTAGTTCAAACACAAAGAAACCATTCTTAATACATGTTTTAGAGGAAATGTCCTCTTAGGAAGGAAGTCAGATGACCAGGTGGGTGAAGGGACTCTTCACACTTCTTTTCCTGTGCTATTCCAGCACCTGCACCCCTTTTGCCCAGCATCAGCACTGGCAGAGCACAGATATCTTCCCTCACAGAAAAGACAGGGCTCACACAGCAGTGGAAAATTCATAAAAACACAGCTATTAAAAAGTACATGCTATTACTAAAGGCATTAGGGTGAATATAAAAGAAAAGGAGCGTATGCGTAATTAAAAGGCTGCCCCTCATTCATGAGGTTTGAAAGCAAGAAAAAGCACCTTCCTCAAGGCTAGGAAACATGTTTTATGGAAGGTAATTGTGGAGAGAAGCAGCACGTGTTCCTTGCTGAAAGCTGGTAGTGTTAACTGGGGGTAGATCCAGAGGCTGTGACAGCTCTCCACAGCCAAGGCAAACACTTGAGGATTTCTGGTGTGGCCTGTGCACAGGTTGTGCTGACAGAGTCTTCTGGCCTATTTCCCTCCAAAGTCAATCCCACTTCAAGCTCTTTGCGTATTTGACAAACTACAGGCTTATTGCACATCACACATTGCTTTCACCACCCAATTTCCAACCAAACTTGAAAATAAAAATAAATTTTCACGTAGCACCACATATGACTGGTACACTGGTATTTAAAATTGGAGCCTCTAGTGTTTTTAAGCAGTTTTAAAAGCAGCAAACTTGCACAGGAAACTCTTTAAATATAGCATAGGTGTCACTGAAGAACCTTTTATGTTTATCCTTGTGCTTCAAATTCACACCAAGCAGTGCTTCATGGCAGCCACTTTTGTTTTGGTCCAATTCAGCAAGACTCTGGTGTTACTCAATTTAGTGTGAATTCTAGAGCTGGTCAGAGAGTGTTCTGCCAGCTGGGGAAAGCAAAAACAAACCCCTTTATTTTCAGTTGTAACCAGAAAGCCTAAGAAATGTTTATTTGGGAGGGGAGAAAAAAAAGAAATCCCCACTTTTTTTTAAATCTTATACAGCTTGACATTTCAGCAGGGCCATGTTCTGCCCCGCACCAGGGTGTGAGGCTGTCACATTTGCCCATGTGGAGCCAAGCCCAGCTGGTTCCCAGCCATCACAATGCTCCATGGAAGTCTGAGGTATGCAATGACTGCCTCTGGCAGCTCCACAGGAGAGACCTTCACTTTTAAAAGCCATCAGGCTGCATTTCCGAACATTTGATAGGCAGGGAGGCCTGTAGAGGAGTTCAGCTGGAGATTTGCTCTTCCTCCATTAAACTGGTGGGAATGCACTCCAACAGGGGCCTCACCCTCCACACAGGGAACTGGAGGCCACTGGAGTTCTGCTCCTGGATGGTGGTGGGAGGCTCTGGAGAGGGGTCCAGGGAAGGCAGACACACGGGAGGCATCACCCCTGCTGCTCAACACTGCACTCCAACCTCTCCACCACCAGCTTCTATTTAAAGCTTAACACTCACTTTGAAACACGTTTTTCTCCCCTAGCACACATAATTTTGAATAGCACAAAGCCATTTGCAAAGGGTTGGTTTTTTGGGGTTTTTTTTTCATATTTCTCTTTGCATTGTTGCAATTTAACAGGAGGGAGGGCAGCAGGATTGCCTGCAGGTGGGAGGGGAGGAGGAGCAGCAACCACTTTGCCTTTTGCAAGCACTCCCTGATTGTGTGTACCCCACACTGGGACGTCAAGGCCAGCGATGTAGATGCAGCTGGACAGGTTTCTCCAGGGGCTCGGGGCTGCACGCAGCGTTCAGCAGCCTGTGAGAGGAAATCAATGAGAGCTCTCCCTGTACTGGGCCCTGCCACATTTCCCTCCATGGCCTCTGTACTCATGCAAAGAGCACTGTCCTTTGTGCCACCACCCCCAGCGAAAGCCATTACAGCAGCTGAACTGTGGAAGGTGACATCGATAACTAAAGCTGCAGAAAAAGCTTCCACGGCTTGGTGAAAGAATTACAGGCAAGCAAAATATTACAGCTAAGCCCCATTTCACCACTCCTGATGCAGAATGGTGCCTAGGCTCTTCTAGCATTAAACACTGGATGCATTGATACATTTTCATGTTGCTAAATTATCAGATGTGCCTGCCTGAAACGCATAATACCCTTTCTAGTGGCAGAAACCCAGCAGCCATCACACAGATCTCCCTGTCACGCTGTAGCCTTTAGATAGTGGACTCTGAAATGCCAAAACCCATCCCTCTTATTCTTTCCATCGCTATTTCCTGTAGGGTGGCTTTATCTGCTGGGACAGCATGGTATTTTTTCCTGAAGAAGCTAATATTGCTCACTCTGTCTCCTTTTCAAAACAGTTTCTTTCCATTATGCATTTTCTATTGACATCAGTCTCTTATTATAGACATCATATGACCAATAATAGCATTTTTCTTGGCATTTTTTTGCAAATTTTTTTTTTCTTTTTGTCTAGGTAATGTAGGTTTTCCAAATTAATTTAATCCTTTCCTAATTTTTGAGTAAGCTCTGGCTTCGGAACCTCTACATATTCCCTGTAACATAGCTGGTGCAAAATGGCACAATACCAGCAAAAGCTTGTTTAAATATATACTCCTGTTAAATTTTTCTTTGTCTGTTTGTAATAAGAAAGCAAGAAAAGTCAGGAGCCACCATGGCTGGGATGATCTGATGAGACCAGAGCCAGCTGGCTATGGGGCAGTCACAGATGCAGGCACAGGACAAGCAGCAGGAATATCCCAGACTTTTTTTATGTGGCACATTCAAGTAAGACCCTTCTTTCCAGTGAGTTTCCTTCTCAAAGTGCTAAACTAATTAAGAGGAATAGAAGAAAGCATAAGGAGGAGATGGCTTGGGCTCCAGCCCCACTGCAGATGGGATGGCCTAGAAAGCAGTGGATGAACCCAGGAAACTTGGGCCAGCGGCCCTGGAAAGCCAGTGGGGGAACCAGGATGCTCACAAGGGCTGAGGTTTGGCAAGGCAGGCTGGGTGTTCAGCCTCATCAATGGATTGATTGTATATTCTCCCAAGAGATGATGCACTTGCCTGCAGAGGGAAGAAGAACCATGCCCCAGTAGCAGCCAGGCCCTGGCCTGTCCTGTATTTCATCTGCTGGACTTTAGTTCAACCTCACCCTCTTACTGTAAGCTTGCACATTTAAAGGCAGTCATCTGCTAACATGTAACAATTATAGTTCAACTATTTCTGAAGTCTGATTTAAAAAAAAAAAAATAAGTAAAGTGTAAGCTTCTCTTAGTGCTGAAAAAAAAGTCCAGCAAAAAGAGTAACCCAGCAACATCTAATGACCCAAGAGGATGAAGATAAAGAAGTTATCAGTTGGGAGATGAAAGCATTAAGCAGTGAAAGCAAATTATAAACTTACTTCATTACTGTGGACATACAGACAAAAGCCAGATGTTGGTACAATAAACACCACAATCTCTGGAATTAGGAGTAGAAACATTCAGTTTAAAATCAAAATGCTAATGTTCCACTTCACCATGCAGGTGTTCAGCCTTCCAGACTTCACCCTACTTGCATTTTGTCTTTGAAAGGACAGACATGCTAAAGCAGAAAGCTTTTCTGCATGGACAACTTCAAAACATACTTGTTCAATGGTCCCATTATGCAAAACTTTGGAAAACTCCTTTCCTTGCCAGCAGATTCTGGTAGCATTTAACCTCTCCACTGCCACACATGTGGTCAGACCATTCCCAGGCACATCAAGGGACTGCTCCCAGTCCTCACTCACAACACTTCCCATTACAGTGCAGCAACGAAATCCAATGCACTTTGACTTACCCTGGGGTTATTCCAGAAAAACAAAATTTAAAATGTGTCTCAAACTCTTTATAGATCTGGTATCAAAGTTATTCACAGCCCATTATGAAAGCACACATTTTAAGACCTGAATCAAGCTATTTTATGCACATCCAAAGACTTCATTCCCACCTCAGAGAGCTTTTAGCTTTCCTGGTACCCAGTCAGGCTCCTGCAAGCAGCCACTGCCTGAAAGCCCCGTGCTGGGCACTTTCCAGCTCAGGGAACACTGGGGTTTCACTGCTGAGAGCTCAGTACAGGGCCAGCAGCCACCCCAGCCCTGCCTGCCACTGCCACAACCCTGGCAGAGGAAACCAGCAGGTACTTGGAAAATAGAAATAATAGTTTTGAGTCAACCCAAATGCTGCTTTGCGACATCTCTGCCTTGAATTATATGTCCTAGTGTGCCACTTTGTTCTGCTCTCTTACATTATTTATCCTGTAAAGAGTTCTGCTGGGGGAGATGCAGAAAGCTGCAGTCAAATACAAAGCACAATCAAATAACTGCATTTCTCAGGAGGGAGGCATCAGAGATGCAATTCTAACAAGAGCTGGTCATTTTTTTAATTCTGGGTTTTTTCAATCAATATAATCTGGTACAATATTAAGTAGAAAATTAAAATAAATAAATTGGGATTAAGATGAAAGAAGTCTTGTTTTCTTTATACAAACTTCATTTAATGGTTTCAGAATTTGCAATCAGAGAGTAAAGTTGAGTTTTATACAGTTAGGTCCCCAAACTATGTTGCATTGTCTGGACAGCAGAAAGATTTGAAGGCAATTCTGTTGCCTATCACTTTTTATTTAATGCAGTACAGCAGCAGGGACTGAACAGAAGATATTTGCCCACTGGTAGTAAATGGTTGAACTTTAATATTTGTTTTTCTGGATGATCCTCTCTTTGCAAGCTCTTGGTGCAATCCACTGTGGGCAATTACACCTTCAGTGTCTGGCAGAATGAGAAATATCTGTGTTGGAAATAAAAAGCAGCCAATAGGGAAGAAGAAAAAGATATAGCACTTACAAAACTATTAAAAGCATTTAAGCAGTCATCTAACAAGAAAATGGGAAAATCTTTGTAAGCCAACAGCCATAGCAACTCCTTTCAAGAGTTCATTTCAGTCCTTTACAATATCAAAAATTAGGTGACACGGTACAACAAAAACTAAAATCTCACCAAAATAATTACCTTGGGAAAGAAGCAAGTAGTTATATTAAATGTGAGTGAACCAAGCAAGTTCTTTAACAGAACTCTGGAAGGTAAACATGAAAGCAACAGAGATCAGCAGTAAGCAATGCCATGTTATCCATCATTTTATGGTTATGTGGGCCATAAACACTTTAAAGAATGAGTATAAATGCTTGGCGAGATGTCCATAAAAAAAGGGAAAAAGGCAGAGCTCCATTGATGGAAGGAGCTAGGGGAGGTGCTGTGGGCAGTTTAGAAATGAAGATGTGGAGTTTTTTAATTTGGTCCCAACATTGGATTCATGACACTTAATTTTTGCCATATATATGCTTGACATTTGTTCTGCAGTAATGATTGATGCTTCCTCTAGAATCAGCAATAAGAGACAGGCACTTTCAGCTGGTGATTCACTGGATCCTGAAATAGGTTTATAAAACAGGAATCTCCAGGGACGATTCCATCCACATCCACTGACTAGGAGTGAACTTAGCAGCTGAAGTTAAATGAAATAAATTCTGTTTGAATTTACCAATTGCAGCACAGGAATATCTGGCAACCACAGAATAGGAAATAAAGCTGAGGAAAGGAGTTATAGTGAAAAAGCCACATTTTCAGGCATGCTTCATCTTCTAATAATTAGGATTTTTTGATTCAGGGAACTACACTCCATGTAGAAAAACCATGTGATTTCATTCTTTAAAATTGTCTATATTTATAGGTTTTTTCCTTACAATGTCAGCAGTTCCTAAAGGCATCATGTTATGAAGCAGTCTTTCTTGTCAAATTTGGTTTCATCTGGCAAGTGTGTACTGTGCTCTTTTACCGGCAGTACATCCCCACTTCCTTGGGAAACCTTGAAAAAACCCCTCTCATGCACTCAGTCTTCATAATGGAACCCAATGCATAAATGTAAAGGTGTCTGCTTTCTGTCTGGACTTTCCACTAGTGCAACTTCTGACAAATTACAGTGGCAAAATTAACAGAGCTAAAGAAATTAAAAAAATATTAAAATGTATTACTAAAAGAACACTATGTCCAAGTACCAATGCTTTAGCTTTTAATCACACAGTTTATGTAAAAGGTCAAATGAAAAATTAAAAAATAAGTAACACAATCAGATCGCTCATAGTGAAACATTTTAAATTTTTAGAGCTACAGAATTATAAAGAAAGATATAAAGCTTGTAGGAATGCATAACTTACTTTTACACAACTAAAATGTATACACTGAAGAATGTAACACTGTAATTTCAGGAAGCTGCTTCTCTACAGATGTCTATGCAAAAGACACATATACATGCAGAGCAACACAAAACTTAATTTTTCTTTCTTTATGTAACTTTAGGTCAGACAGATTTTTTTTTATTATTTGTGCATTTTTTCCTTAAAAAAAACGCAGCAGCTTTACATTCAACAGTGTATTTTCTGAAATGCAAGAGGGCTGAAGGATTAACAGATTGAGCAAAAGAGAAGAAACAATCAACAACAATATTGTGAAGTGAGAGATCTTTCCATCCAATACTAGCAATGGTAAGCATTCACCATCAATAAAAGAACTCCGGGGACCTGCTAACACTGCACTATTGGAAAATTAATGGGCCATGCAGAGACCTCTCATCTGCAAGGATCTTCATTCTACAAACAAGACACACCATGCAAACTCAAAATTCTCATTGTATAACCTGTGGCAGAGAAGACGTTTATGGATTTTTTTAAATATACATAAAATGTTTTACAGAATACACCATAGGCATATTTCTTCAAAATGCCATCAACCAATGCTGAAAATTCATTATCTTCAAAAAGAAAGCCAGGAACACATAAGAAAAGAAAAACAATTTCCAATAAAAAGATTACAGGCAGTAAAATATGTATATAAACTGGAAGCCAGTTCCACCCTTCTGAGGAAAGGCTGAATCCTGCAGTAGGGCACTGTCCATCCCCCTGAGCCCCCAGGAGCACCCCCACCCTGGCATGGGGACCGAGCTAAACGTGCCCAGCAGCATTCTTCGAGTGCAGTGAGATGTGGCCAGATGGCTTGAAGGCATGTCTAGAATCCAGCAATTCTGCTGGAACCAGGAAATGCCCTCTTCTGAGTGGTACATAGTGATCTCAGCTGATCCAGAGAGAAGCAGGACTGCTGGAATATTAAAAAAAGCCTTTCCCAGCAGTTAGTATCCTGTAATACCATGTATTTTTTTCCACACCTTGGAAAGTACTCCCTATTCAGGGAAGCAGTATGGCAGCTGCTATTAAAATTTGACCCCAGTGATATTAAGATAATAGTTTTTGACGTGGCCATACTAAATGTCATTCCTCATTCTTCCATGTCACTACCAGTAAATCAATACCAGAAACTAATTCATTGCTGGCAGAAAAGTCCTCCTGTCTTTTGACTGACATAAATTAATGAGCTAAATAACATGAAATTATCTGAAGTCAACTGCTATTTGCATTAGTCCTACAGAGGTCACAAAGCAGATGGAATGCATACCTGGCAAAGTCCCATACCAATGGCAAAGTTTAGTTTACATGTAAAATATAAAGCAGGCTATTTTTATTACCAGGAGTTTTACATTCCTCCTCTGCTTCAAGAGGCTGGTCCTGCTCTAGGCTCACCAGGGCTATACTGACACTGCTGCAGTCAACAGTGTGATGTGAGAGGAAAAAAAACATAAAATGGATAGCTAAGGGCTAAAGCTTGGGGGGAAAAAAACAACAACAAAGAAAACAAACAAAATAACCAGAAAACCCCAATAATGTTGCAAAGGATTGGCAGCATTCTGCTGAATTAGAGCTGCAGCTTCCACTTGCAGCTTGGCTGTCCATAAATAGCAGAGCAGCCATGCCAGGCAGCCACTGGAGGCTTTCTCACAGTCACTATACACTGCCCAAGCTGCAAAAATCAAACCCTTTTCCCACAGCTTTACTGGCCACCAAGAACCTTCCAGCCAATTGTCAAGTACAATCCTTCTCAGTGGGATAATAAACACTACAACCCCCTCCACGCCCCCCACAGGAGCCTTACATGTCCATTTTTATATCAATTAGAGGAGCTGTTTTGCATCAGGTGACTGCCTGATTTGTTTGGAGGAGTGTGTGACAGTCTCGAGGCTAGGACAGGAGCCTTCATGCCCACTGCCTGGCCCTAATTAAGGAGGAATAAGTGCTCCTGTCACGTCCGCCCCGCCGAACAAAGAGCTCCCAAAGAGCTCCCGTGTGACGTAGATTTTTCCGTGCACAGATGAAAGGCAAATCTAAAAGACAGCACAGTCTTGGTTTTCTTACTAGCACCATCAAAAAGGAAGGAAGAAAGAGTGTCAAAGAGCAGTGGCATTTAGAGATAGAGATCCTCAAAACAATACTTTTCTAACGAAGGACCCGCAGGTCCAAAAACTTCTTGGTTCCCTGCAAATATTTTGGTTTACTACATGCCATTACATTATCCCATAAAACATCTCCCAACTTTTTTTTTTCCCTATATAAGTTAAAAACAGGTGATAGAAAATTCAACAATTTTCTTTTAAAAACCCCCCAAAAACGCTAAACCTCAAATCGAAGGATTCTGGCATACTATGCATTTTAAAACAGAAATGTTTTAACCAGAAATGAAAGTCAGGCTTTAATGTTAGCATGGAAGCATTCCTACCTAAAATAAAAGAAGCTAGCACCTTGATTTAGCAAGCTTGCTTCTGCTTTATCAAATTGCCAAATTACTGTTTTGTCTATGCACAAATTCTTTTGTATCATGAAGAACAGTTTGTTGTATCTACCTACATCAGCTGACCAAACCTGGATGTCCTTGGTGATTACATAGCCTTTGTTAAAATATACACGTAAAACATCCCAGAAGTCAATATAGAGAAGAGATTTGTATACTTTCACACATTAATACATTTTCTGTAGCTGTTCACTGATACTATTTCCATGTGTTTGCTGTTGCCCTTGCAAGAGCTCACCCTGAGGAGCACCAGCATTTGCTCCCTCCTGAGTAAATATTTTTCCAGCTTCCTTCAAAAGTTATAGGTTTCCAGCCTGGGCTTGTTTTTTGCTTAAAATAAGTCAGTTTTGAGCTGTTGCCTTAGAAGAGAACTGGGAAGTTAAAGAGGTTTTTCTCCACTTGAGGCCCAGATAAATCCATATATATAAATCTAGAGGCTCCTCACAAGGATCGTGTCTGCAGCAAAAGGGGTGAAGGATCTGACACATTGCACACATACCTACAGAAATAATACAGTCCTTCAGAAGCTTTATATAAGCTGGAGATAAAGTAGAAAAGAGGGAAAAAAACAAATACAATCATGATTCTGTGCCAGGAAAGGCAGAAGCAGGGGAGAGAGGGCCCTGAAATGACACCCAGCACCAAGCAGCGATGGAATGGAAGCTGAGGGAGAGGAGGCTGCCACCTGGGTGAACATGAAGAAAGATGAAAAAAATAATTCCTTCTTATATGTTCAAGTTGGAAAGCATCAGCTCTCACTCCTAGTGCTGGTCCCATGGACCATCACCTCCAAAACCCTCCCCAGGCAACTCTCTATTCAGAGCAACATTTTTTCTGTGGTGCAAATTAAAAACGGATCCTGAAGCACTGCTGCCTGCAAGATCTAAATACAGGAAACACAACTATATTGGTTGTGGCTTTCTTACCACCACAAACCATCCTACAGACAGTCAATGGGGTAACCATGTGTAAAGCAAACCTTAAAAAAGATCCAGTTAATTTTAGTTCAGGAGTCAACTTCCATGCCAAGCAATCACACAGTGCTCCACAGCCCTTTCCCTCATGGTTTTCACATTTTTTTTTCCAGTTCCCTCTGCATGAAAGTAGCCTTAATCCCCCATGCTTCCTGAATGCCCCATCAAATACAAGTTATTCTACAAGCTTTACACATCACATAGCTTAAAATGTCATTAAACCCAGGAGAGTTTACTGCAGGGTGCTCAGACCTGAGTTTTTAGAGGAGATGTTGAGTAGGTAGTGCAAAGCAGGGCTGTCTATTAATAAATTTGTTCAGCAACTGCTCAGTTTAAGATCTAAGTAGAAGATACATCATTCATTACTCCAAATGAAATCACTGACGAGACTTAAAAATATATGCAAGACTTCTCCAAAGAAAGCAGAATATAGACTGCTATTTGCCCTTCATGCTAAATTAATAAACTACACAATTAAACACATGCAATTAACAGCCATTTATTATTTTTGCAGCATATTTTGGTAATTGATAATGTAGTATAAAAATCATGAAAACTGTCTGGGGGTTCATTTGAGAGATTTATTAAAATTTTACATTGCCTTACAACAAGTACCACCAAAATGGAACAATGTCGACAGGAAAAAAACTACAGACGTTTAATTACTGAGCAAGGTTTTAATCAAACCTTTCTATTTTCCTTCATGGTAACAAAAGAGATGTTTCGGCACTGGGCCAGAAAGTAACTGTGAATTTGCATGTTCTTTGCTTCCGAAGAAAAGAGGTTAAAAAATTCATCTTTTGCTCAATGTGGTAATTATTTAAAATCTCTGACATGAACTGTTGAAAAGTTAAATGTATTTAAAATTTAAATATGAAACAGAAAAAATGGGATAACAATGAAAAAGGACCACTTCTCCACAGGCTCTTTATGGATTGGCATTTTTCCTAACATCAGGTAAAGAGATTCCTAAAATATGGTATGATTTTCAAACCCCCATCTCTCTGGGTCCTGCAGCCAGCCCAGCCCAGTGCAGAAGGGCTTGGCCCAAATTCTGCACACCACGGACTTCCAGTCAAGGAGTTTCCAAGTGAAACAGAAAATCTTCTGCATTTCTTCAGTTGTGGAGCATTTTAACTCCTTGGCATGGTTGGAGAAACCTCTCCCATTACAGGAATGGTCTGAACACTCTTGCCTAATTATCAATATACTGAAATCCATGCCCATGTAAACGATCCACTGACATTTAGCCACACATACAGATTCAGCTACATCTGGCCTGCAAGATTGTGTTCTTCCATCTGCAGCTTCTGCTTAAAAAATGTATGAACTAAGCCAACTGCAAAGCTCTATTCTGCAGGTACTGTCAGTACTTCAGACTTCCCCATCCCACAAACACAGACAATGGTCCTAACTGCTACAGAGCATAGAAATAAAGTTCAAAAACTTTCTTGAGAGAGAAACTTGCCTGAAGAATTTGCAATGTTTTCTGTGCTTTTTAAAGTATACAGATTTTGCCTAAGCACCATTCTATTCTTCCATTCTTGCATCACCGAGATAACATCATTAATCTTAGGGGGTTTTATTGTTTTTTTTTTTTTAAAGACTGAATCTTTTTCTAAGTAAGGCAACAAGGTAGAAAATTTCAAGAAAAATTAAGGGAAAAACTGTCTAGCATCATTGTAACTTAAGTTTGCACAATTTTTTACAGTTACTATGTACCCATTGACCAGCAAGATTTTAAATAATTCAAGTAAAAATTACATTACTACAAATGTAACACATATCAAGAGTACAACACTTGGCCAATGACTTTGAAAACAGAGCTCTAAGTTGTAACCTGAGTTCTGAAAGAAAAGAAAATCAGCCAAAGTCACATTAGAGCAATTACCTTTAATACACTCCCATATCCCAGAAACCTCCAGCAGTTACACCTTGTGCATTCAAGTGAGTTATCTCCACTCTCACAACTAATTTACAGAAGTTACTGAGGCTCCCTTGGGTGGGAAGAGGCTCATTCTCATAGATAATTTTGTTCCACTACTGCACATTAACAGGTTTTGTACATTTAAATGTAGAAAAAACCTCTACTCTTCAGGAAAGAAAACCTACGTGAGTCAATTTCTCAGCTGGACGTGTACAGTAAATTAAGTGAGCAAATCCTCGTGGTGAGCAACCTCTGTGGGCAGCACAGGTCCCTCCACCCCAGGAGACACCTGCCTTCCTTCAGAGCAGTTTTCCACTCCTAATCTTAACTCTCCTCCTCATTTCTGTACAAAAACACCATCATCTGGATGCTCCCCTGACCTACTTACTCAATAGAGCATCTTTTCCTTCTGCAGGCAACTTAACACTACTGATAAGAAGCTAAAAACAAGGCAAAGCTCTATACAGAGTCCAGCTGAAAAAAAGATACTTGGAATTAAAAATAAGACAGATTTTCAAAGTTTTCTAATGTATCTGCAAAATGGGGTGTGTTTTCATTCCATGAACAAGAAACTGGCTGCAGTTTAAAATAACAATAGTGGAAAAATAGTAAGAGCAGAAGAAACAGAAGACCAAGTGAAAATCTGCAGTGCTTTAGGAAAGCAAACATGAACTGCAAGAGAGCCACCCTGACAGAGGCCATAATGCTCCAGGACAGCATTCCTGCTCCACCACTGGCACCAGCAGAGGAAGATGCTTAAGCTTATGCTTAAGCCCTCAGCTGACCCTGGTAGCTGCAGTTATCAGTCTGACAGCCTGCCATTCCAATTCAGCTGACAACAGCCAAGCACAAGCACAATATTCACATGCTTCAAATTAGTTGTGCTCAAGTGCTTCAAGGTATTGGTTCCATCTCCCATCTCATTGTTTAATTAAACCAGCATGTTACTCGGGTCATTAGTATTTTTGAGCACCAAGGAAAGTTTAAATTACTGTCATAATTTGCTCCTCTCTTCCTAAAAATACAGCAGGAAGATGCTTTAAAATGACAAAATGTTATGAACTATTTTGATGCATTTACCAGTTCTCACTGTTTCAGCTAATTGCTGTCAACTGAGTCTGAGTGTATCTGCCAGCCAAAATGATAGCAGATACCAAGGCCTCACAGAAAATGTTCCTGCACTGCATGCTGCTATGGATGGTATGTGTGTGTGGCACTGTGACACCTCACATGGTTAGATAGGATAAGTCAGTATATTTAAAGGTGTTAGAAGCTAATACATGTGCCAAACATCACGTGGTGGTCTTTTTCTTTGGCTGGCTTAGCTGTGGTAAAGCCATCTTGCCTAAGAAACAGCTCGGTTTAAAGTTCTGCTTTTCACCTTGGCACAGCCTAAACTCCTGTAGTTCCTGTTCATTTCTGTGTAAATTTATTCCTGCAAGTTCAAAAGACACAGATGTCTGTTGGTGGGGGAGATAAGTATAGTCTAAATCAGAGCTCATGATTGCTGCTCTAGCACTGGATCAGGAATGAAATGCCATCAATCACAGAACCCGCGGGCTTCCAGCTTCACCTCCTGGAGGATCCAGTCCTTTCCTTCCTGAGCAGGCAACAAATCAAAAATCACAGGGTCTTCACTTCCTTGATTAAAACATATTTCATCAAAACACACTGAAACTTAACACCAGGATTTAAAGGTGATATCAACAGTTCATTGCAATTGGAATGGGGGTGAAATTGGATCAGAGCACACTGGGGAGCTGGTTGTGTAATGGCTGTATGCTATCAGGTTGTGCATACCTATATTCAGGTCATTTTGTGCTTTCTAAATCTCATAAAAGTTTTTTGTTTGTTGGTTGGGTTTTTTTTTTATTTTGCAGCATATAAATGAAAGTTTATAATAGGATTTAGCAATTTAGGAGAAAATAGCATAGTCAGGTGTATACTCACTTTATAAGAAACTGGTTTTGGCTTTGTTACTATATTTTTTTATTTCATAAATTTTACTGACTTTTTTTTCAATGAAGGATCCTACTGAAGCAAAAAATTCTACTTAGAATTGTTTATTAAAATTTTATTTTGCTGTCATACTTTCATACACTACACCAGTAAAATATAATCACACCTTCTCCCAGCATTACTTAAGTTTCTAAAGCAACCCTTCCAAATGTAGAAATTTCTTTGATTGCTTTTTGCCCAGAATAAATATGAAAGCTGCTTAAGAGCTCAGAATTGCAAAACACTTGGTGCACTGCTACCAAGATCTTTTGAAGATGAAGGTGGGCTGGCTGAGTCTGCTGCCCTGAGCTGGCCAAATGTCAGGCAAGTCTACCTGAGAGCAGGGTAGCCACATCACTGCTGTGTGTCACAGAGCACCTCCAGCTGCCTGGCAGGCAGGGTGTACAGCCAGCAGAGCCCCAACACACCCCCTATTGCAGTTCTCCTTTAAAGTCTATTACTATTAGTTAGTGCCCTGCAAAGGTATTCCTTAGCTTACACTCAGAAATGAAAACCAAATTTCTTCTCTTCCACTGCTAAGCAAAGTTTTAGCAGAAAAAAACCAAACCAAAACAACAACAACAACAACAACAACAACAAATCCCACCCAACAATGAAACCATATGGAGAGCAGAAAAACTGACCACAAATATTTTTTCTTAGTTCAGGATGAACTAGAAGATCAATGGGACATAAATTATTTGTGAGCCAAGCTATTTCTGTAAACTCTACTGAATGTTACATCAAAAGCAAAGCAAAAAGCCCATAACAAGAAGTTCAAAATAATTTCCCCTAACCTCTTTCAGTCACTGAATTCTCAGGTGTTTCTTCTAATGGAAATAAAAATATTTCTATTTGCGTCATTTCCAAACTGATGTTCATGATTTAAACTCATCACTCCTTACGTATTCAAGGTGACTCCAAAGTGTCATGATATTTTCTGTGTATGCTGCAACACACAGGCACAGTGTGGGGTATTGAAACTGCTATGCATGCTTTCCTTTATTACATCTTTATTTCATTTTGCTTTAAAAGTACTTTTTATGTTACAGGATGCTGTTCACAGATGTAACCACAGCTACATAATTTCACAACACAAAGTCCAAGGAGCAGCTTTCAAAATGCAAAATGAAGGGTCAGCTACTAGGATGAAGTTCACAAGATGACACTAATTTTATGGAAAACAATGAAAATGGATGGAAAAAAAACTTCTCTGTTTACAACAGATTTGACATGACAAAAATAAATATTCCTGACCCTGCCTCATACAAGTCCTTTGCCTACTGAGAATCTCAGTGTTAGAGGCATTTCCAAAGATTAATGGAAAACTCAGCTCATACCAACCATGTGACTCTCCCTCCACAGGGCCCATGACACCCAGTCCAGGGTTCTCAATTTTAAATAAGGATGTGCCCAGCATCTCTGCTCCGGCAGGGGAAATTACACATCAAGTATTACAGTGTTCCCCCTACAACCCTTCTTTTTTCCTAAAACAACTTTAAAAATAACTGGGCACTAATAATTTGAATGAAAAGCAGGCCAGTTACCCTGGAGAAAGTACCACAGTCACACAATGTTATACAGTAAAATACATTCTCTTTTTGTATAAGTGTTCAACACACTAATGCTAAAAATAAGAATTTTTGTCATACACAGAAACATTGCCTTAAGATAACGTCTTTCTCTTATTTTTAATGATCAGTAAGAAGTCAGACAAAGTTATGTTTGTTTTCTTCACTTGTGGTTGAAAAGGAGAGCACATTTGTTTTTAACTAGATTATTGGCTTTTGTCAAAACTTGTTAAGCCAATTCCGAATGCTTTCCTACTGCTGAATGCCTCAAGGCCTTCTGTAATTAGCATGCTGCTGGAGTGCCAAGGGGCAAAAGGAAAATTGCTGGTTTGGAGCACCTTGGACAGCCAAGGTCACTTTTGGTGTCAGTGTAGAAAACTCCATCATCCTGCTATCTATGCTTCAAGGAAATAATACTTTCCTAAATGTCTGAAAACATGCAAACTTTGACCAGCTTAGAAAAGATACAGTTAATTAGTCCTGTTGTGCTGTAAGTTGGTTTTGCCAACAGCAGGTGGACCTGGATGTCAACTCTGTGTCCCAAAGTCCAGTGGTACATGTTCCTGTTCTTCCAATCAACAATATATTACAATTCTGGCTGTTGCCATCTGGCAAAACTGTTTGAGTCCAAATTTCACAAATCCCTGTTGTTCTTAATTATTTGAGCCATATTCTGTAAGCATACAAATTATCATGCCAAATAATTTAATTTACTATATCTAAATTATATTATTATATTAAGTTCACAGAAAAATCTTGGAAGTCACTGCACAATTCAGCAACACATATCAGTATGCATGGCATAAGTTACAATTAGGTTACTTTAGTTATTTTCCTTTTAACTTGTTTTAAAGTTTCACAGGAAGAGAAAAATTGGAGCTAAGCTTTGTCTCTTAACACTCAAGAGCTACCTCCAGCTCACTCACCAGCCCAAAAGGCAGCCCAGTGTTTATATTGAAATTTATAGTTGTATGTTTCTATTTAAACTATATTTAGAACAAAATTAACACCAGCATTACACAATAAACACCATTTGTACATGTGGACATTCTTGCTTTGGGGAGATTTGACTTCTCGTAATGTCTGCACCCATTTAAGTGTGCACAATCACCTAGGTATCGTTTTCAATTTCAATAAAAGCATGTATATGAGGATTAGACTGCTATGAACACTGCAGTGCAGATCTAAATAACTCAGTCTGCCAAACTAGTGTTACTATGGAAACAAAACTAATGTACTGTGACCACAGCTCTGACTGCATTACTTAAGACCATCTGGTTAAAACAAATATTTTCGTGGCACAGTATTTGTTCTTAATTGTGTACTGATCCTTTTTCTTCTTTTTTTTTTTGTTTTTAACATGCACAAATATACTACTTTTTTTTCTGTCTTACTATACACTGTTCAGGTTTTCACAACACTGCGCATGATTTTAGTTATATTTAACATGCTTATGAATAAATCCACATCTCTAAGTTAAGCAAGATTGGATGAAGGTTAACAGTCTGAAGTTCCCTGCTCTCTTGCACCACGTTTTAGGAGAGGTATTTTTTCATATTCCTGCATCACAGCACCACTGAAAAAACACTTCAGGCCATCTGTTCTCCCTGGGAATGCAATGGTGCTGTGTAGGAAAGCTGAGCAATGAGCTCCCATCCACCATCCCAGCTCCCTGACCGCACTGAGGCTGCAAAGCACCTTCCAAGTCCATTGGCAGCTCCTCCAGCAGCACCTTGCTAGGAAGCAAGAGCACTTCCAAAGTGGTTTGTTCTACTTTGAAGCATTTTTCAGAGTAATAACTCATTGCTTGTCTCCAGCCTGGGGAAATTTAATATTCTGAATTGAGATGTATCACTGCAGCTACTGTTCAGATAAGAAATCAGATGCTTTCATGGCAAAATTCAGATTGACCATCAGCAATATCAACACAGAAAGGTGTGAGGATCGCTTTTCCTATCTGTCTCTAAACCCGGAAAGAATATTTTATTCCAGGGAAACATTAAATTAATGAACTAGTAAACAAGTAGATCAATTTTTCATTGCAGTGTTTCTACAGAACTGCAATGTTTAGTTCCTACTTAACAGGGAATATATATATATTAATGGTGGGGGTTTTCAGGGAGTTTTTTGATGGGGGGTTGACCCTGGCTGGGTGCCAGGTGCCCACCAAAGCCTCTCTTACCACTCCCCTCCTCAGATAATACAGAAAAAAGCTCATGAGTCGAGTCAAGATAAGGACAGGGAGAGATCATTTACAGTTACTACCACAGGCAAACCAGACTCGCCTTGGATAAATTTGTTTCATTTATAACCAGCCAAGTGAGAGCAGGGTAATGAGAGATGGAACCAAACTTTAAAACACCTTGCCTACATCCCTCCCTTCTTCCAGGCCTAATTTCACTCTTGAATTCTCCACATTCTCCCCTGCACTGGTGTAGGGGAGCAGGGAATGGGGATTGTGATCAGTGTGTCACACTGATCACGAAAAAATAGAAAAATAAGCCCCACAATCCAAGTTTGTCTGTTTTTTGCAATAACCATGAATAACCATGGTTATTGGAAGGACAGGTTTCCAGGCTGCATCCTTGAACTGCATTATAAATTTGAGGACATATGACTTGAGAAGAATGGAACACAGCTGGTTTTCCAATGATGAAAGGAACTAAATGCTGTCCATTATGACAGTGAGGCTTTTCTGGCTGTCCAGTCCCTAACATAGTTGGTTTTCCAATGATGAAAGGAACTAAATGCTGTCCATTATGACAGTGAGGCTTTTCTGGCTGTCCAGTCCCTGGCCAAGGAGGTAGATTCATTCCCTTGGCCTCAGCTTGAGCGTTCCTTAAAGATATGACTTGGAGAGGCAGATTTAGGGTGTCATGGATTATCCATGCTGCTGGAGGTGTGAAAAGTGCAGGTTATTAGTGGTGAAGTGACCTGCAATCTTCTTTAGGCAGCTCTGTTGCACAGAGCCTGTGAGACCTGCAGTCAGGAGGGCAGGGAGGGGGCTCTGCCTGAGAAAGGCAGCAGAGATATCACTTCCCTTTGCTCAGCAGGAGCTGCTGCTCCATCAATGCAGCTGCAGGCACTTCTGGCAAGAGCTGTGGTAAATGCACAGCAGCTTTCAGGAACTGTGGGTGATACCATAAAGAAAACTCAGAGCAATTAATCTACTGCTCTATTTGCTTGCATGTCCATCTGCACATTTTATCTGGACACACCATCATGATATGTGGGAACATGTAAAGTCTCAAATTACACAAGGTTTTGTATTCTGATCTTGGAAACCATGGCAGAAAGTTAAGAATTCAGCTACAGCTACCACCTTTTTATGAAATATACATCTAAGGAAAATATTCATGTTCTAAATTATGTGCTTCTGAATGCCACCACTGGGGACAGAAGAAGGAAAGCAGCTCTCAGTACAGAGCTCCTTCAGATTCCCCAGGGCAATGCTTTTTGGAACAACTTTTGCTCAATCCTGCCAATATTTCACTTTTTTCTTTTTCTAATTGAGAAAACGATGGGAAGAAGATTATTTTTTTAAAGATCATGAATATTAAGGAAGCACAATCTTACTAGTTCATAATTACAGCCTTGTATCAGATTGCCAACCAGTCAAGCATTTCTTATCATTACGAAATGGATAATTGCAGCAGGAGATGATTGAAGGAAATCAGCCAATCTCTCTAACAAAAAAATCTATGTCTCCATTTATCAGATGGGTATAGGAAAGTGAGCATCAAATTCTGGCTAAAGGCTCCACAAAACATGCCAGAAGCTAAAAGCAATATAATTAAGAGGTGATTATAGAAGAGCTTTACCTACAGCAGGGCATGCAAAGCACCACACCTCCCCATGCCACACACAGATCACCCTTCTGCCAGGAGCTCCCAGTGTGGCTGCTAGGAAAGTATCCCCCCAGGGAACACTTCCAAAGGGATCTGCTAGCAAGGTGGGAGCCACCAGCCTCCCTTCTACAGCCAAGAGCTGCACAAACATCCAACCATGTGTGCAGAGAGCTGCCTCTGACCTCGGGGCTGCCCTCGCCGCTCCTCCAGTGATGAGCTTCAATGAAACATTAAAATAAACTCGCTCCTCCAAATCTGACAATGGATGCTGGAGTTGCTGCCATGTGATGACTTGGTAAAGAGACAGGAAATAGGAAAGAGGAGCTACTCTGACTCCAAGACTGTTAAAAGTTGAATTATGTTTGGCTGACAGAAAAAAAAAGCTAAATAAGTTCTGCTCTACAAGTGATCTGAGGGTAGATAACTAAGAGAGCAGGATAGGGAAAATCTCCAGCCGTTTTTATCATTTTTGCAACATCACATAAATAAGCAGAATACTTAACAAAAGAAATCATGTTACATTTAACTATCTTTCCATTAATGACTGACATAGTTTATACCATGACTTAATTACATGTCATGTCCTAGTATGAGTTTCACAAAATTTAAACTATGTTACTTTGGGACACAGCATCCACATGTCCAGCATGGCAGAGAAAGAGGGGGAAATCAAAAGATCTAATTTCTGGATATTCCCTCTCCACAATACAACAGGGCTGCAATACAACAAGGGTCACCCACCTTCAGACTAAATTTAGGGAATCAAATTTCTTTGGACTTAGAAAAATATCCTACAGATTCCTCAAGTCCATTGAAAATATACCAGGTTTTAGCATGTCAGAACATGAATGTGTCTGTATTTCTAGTCCAGTTTGGCAACCACCTCAGTACTGGTGTGATGACAAAATCAGATCAGCTCTGATTCCTCCTGACACTCAGCTTTGATGTGACAAGCATCGATACGAGAAGGTCCCATATTTCAGTCACTGTTTCAGGTGGGCTCCCCTGTTGTGAGGATGATGAAGATAAGAAATCCTGTGGGCAGAGCACGAGGAAAATGCAAGGCTCACCTGGCCTGCTCAGCTCTCCAGTCTCTGCCATGAAGGGTGTCCACACAGCAAGACTGACCCCAGCCCTGCCCACTCCAGCTGCCCCTCCAGCAGGGAGCTCCAGCTTCCCTGGAGGCAAGAGAGACAACCTGTGCCAGCCTTTGCCATCAGCTCTACTACCTCTGGCCCTTGGACTTCCCACCTGTCCTTCTCTGACCCTAAATCTCACTCTGCATTCCTTGTTCTTAAGGGAAAGCATTTAAAAAACAAATCCTGATTGCAGCTTATCTTCAGAGTCCACACCTTGAGTCACCCCATGAAGGTGTGAGCATATGCTTATGTAGATGAACACACAACATGAATTTTGCATCACTGCCCTCTCTTTTCCTCTTCTCTGATGCTTCTCATCACCTCACTTTAGACTGTGAATCCTTCAGTCCACTTAGCAGGTCTTGTCGTGTCTGGGAAAAAACTTATTTCTATCCTAATTTCCATTTTCATGTACCTTTCTTGCTCGTTGCATTCTCTTCATGTACATGTCACTACCATCAGCCTGATTAACTCCATTTCTGGCAAATTGTTTTTGCAAGGGAGAAGAAGAAACAATACAGTGAAAGTTTAGGAGAATCTGCACTAAAGAAGTACCTTATAAGATTAACATTATTGGATTTCAGACAACACCGTGTCATGGTTTCTTCCTTTGCAAAACAAAACACACTTTCACCCAACAGCCAGAACCCTGGCCTCTGCCTGGACTCAAACTCAACTTGTTCCTCTTCATCTTAGATGAAGAACTTACCTAGAGCATCCCTCCAGTTTCACTGGGGCATATACACAGCACAAAGGATTTTTAATAGGATTACTACAGTGGTCCTGGAGTATAAAGAGAATAGATGCACACATGAATAGCTGAGGACTCAAGTTTACTTGCATATAAACAGAATGCAGAATCCTTAATTCTATAAGGAGTAAAACTTCCTAACCCCTAAAGACATGAGTTTTAGAAATTATATAGATATATATGAATTCTTTGCTCCCCCATTTTCACTTTTTATGTATATGCAAATATCTGCAGATTCCTAACTTCAAAAATCAGATACAACCTTGCAGACCAATTTTCCTTTTTTTCATAATAAAATGGGAACACGTAATTTCTAGTAACTTATAATATCTGTAAGCAAGTTTAATAAGCACAAAAAGTGCCTGCTTAAGCAAAAATTTTGGATACCCTAACCCAGAAGCCTACAATTGGACCACCCATTATTTAATAACGTGCCTTTGGCAAGCTCCGTTGATTCTTGCTAAGAATACTTTCTTTAAAATAGAAAAGGATTAACAAAAAGTTAAATCTTCCGTGCTTGACACATGAAGATCACCAAGGAAACTGTACTTATTTGACTCAAGGAGAACAGTGCTTAGATTTAAGGACAAAGCATGCATGGGATTCTTCATGAGCTTTGTTTTGCTTGCATTGAAATGGAGCATATCTAAACCCAGATCTTCAACTTCTAAAATATATTTTTTAAATGCTTAACATACTTGTGCCCCACAATACATACAGAGATGGTCCAAATGTGTAGGTACTAATGAAAATTATTTATTCCCAAACACAGCTTCTTCTTCTTTTCATGTGCTTGAGGTACCACTTGTGTATTTCTATGGGGAAACTCCACCTCAGCAACCTGGACAAGTGCTCCAGCTCCATCTGAAGGAAAAGCAGCCACATCAGTCTAATTTACAGCCTGGTCTACATTTGTCTACATTTCTCCACATTCAAATATGTTGTCTTTTAAAAAATACACTTTTCCCCCCCTCATTCGTTCATTTTCCTTCAAGTAAAACACTTTCCAAATGGAACATGAAACTAAAAGCTCTTCATGTCAATTCAGCTTTAATTTTCCTGTAAATTATTTGCTGTTGACAATCTAAATGTATGTTTTAAAGAAATTTCACTATTTCAACATTTGATGCTTCAGTTTTACATACTTCATTTTATAATTTAAAAAAAGACAAAAAAAGAAGTATCAGATGTCTCTCCTTGAACTTTTCAGTTAAATCCCTGAGTGACACACCCAGGGAGTTGCTTGCTTGAGGCATGAAACACAATTAGGGTAATACAGGCATGTCCAAGTGTCCAGAGGTATCTATTTCTGACTGTTAAAATTCCATAGAGTTTCTTGCTCTATCATAAACTTGAGCTCTGCCACAGAGCTCACAGCTACCATAGTAAGCAAAAGCTATTTGATATCATTAACTGCAACAGCATTTTCATTTTGCTAGAACTGACTGGAATGGCTGCAGGAAGCCCTTATCTGCAGTCCAACACGACTCCATCAGTTTTCATGATATCCTAAATTAGGTTTTGAGGAGACTATTAGCAAGAAATGTAAATACCTGCCCTTGGACTATCTCCATGGTTCACATACCACTCTGCAACCCTTTCACCCAGACATTAACAGAATAATCTGTATTTAAAAACTCCCAGTTCCTAACATAAGGAGTACAACCTGATGGCAGAAGTAATTGAGAGAAAAATGGAAACAAAGTAGAGAAGAAGAGTCCAGGTGACTAAAAGAAATAAAATGTAAAGGGATAACTGAAAGCAAACATTTGCATTACTTTTTTCCTTAAATTCTCTTCGGCCAAAATTTCTTGTTCAGTACTTGTAATTCATATATGCTGCACAAAATAGTCATATGATTATCACCCTAGCACACAATGTTAAATGTGCTGTAGGTGTTGGTCTCAAAGCTCTTCCCCCCTGGTGTTAGGCAATCACACCTCCTTTTAGACACTGTCCTGCCCATCCATTTTGGCAAAGGAGATTAGTGCTGAGCCTCAGCCCTGGGAACAGCTGCTAAAAGGAAGGAGCAATGGCAGCAGGAGCCCTATCCCTGTATTTAATAGGAGGGACCCACAAACTCAAAGAGGAATTAGTGACAAATCAGGTCTGCTGATTATGTGACTGCCAAAATAATCTCTATTTGCTAGAGAACATGTCAATCAGAATTCACCCAAGAAGAGGGACAGCAAACTAGGAAGGTGTTTGTCTACATATCTGAGCTGCAGAGGTGATGAAGACCCTAGACCTGACTCTCAACCAGACAGCACCTATCAATCATGTAACACGACTACAAAAAGAACTATTTCTCTAGAGTTATCTTTCTCATGAACTTTTCCTTACTGTGTGGAGGAGGTTTTGGTGTAGGAGAAGGGCAGAGGACTGAGTCCTGTATTTGATACGTGGACTTTTCTTTAAGTTACATGGCTGAACTGGTGAGACAGGAACTACAAAAATGGCCATTGTGGGTGGAAAACTGACTGTATCCTTGACTCAAAGGATGGTGGCCAGTGGTAAAGTCCAACTAGTGACCAGTTTTGAGCAGTGTCTGAGGGAGGGACTGACAGTGGGGCCAACACTGCTGGGTGTCTTCATGAATCACCTGAACAGTGGGACGGAGTAAGCCCTCAGCAAGGCTGTGGGTGGGAGTCAATGTGCTGGAGGAATGGTCTGCCAGGAGCCTCCTAAAGCTCAGAATGACAAGTATGAAGTCCTGCATCCCCTACAGAATAACTTTATAGAAATATCTGGAGTTGGGACTGATTGGCAAGGAAACAGCTTTGCCAAAAAAAACCTGAGGGCTCTGGTGAACCCAAGTGGGAAACCCAAGTCAGCTGTATGTCCCTGTGGCAGGGAGGGAAGGCTGCACACAACTCTATTACCAAGTGTAGACAGCAGGCTTATGGAAATTATTATTTCCCTCTCTACGGCATTTTTTGACAACATTTTTAGAATATTGTGCCAGTCTCACACAGGACTATAGGAGGAATGCCACAGAAGTTTAGATGGAATCTTGATGTTTTCATGTGATCAGCTTCACTGCATCAATCAATGACATTCCAACCTACAGATCTCCATCAGGAAAGAAGACACCTCTATGAACCCTCAGAAAATAGTGAGTTTGATACTGATTACTCAAGACAGTCTGAAGTAAAATCTTTTACAGAATTTAGAAATTTCTCTTTTGATTTTTTCAGTCTGTTCACATCAAAAAGTACTCTATTCAAATGTTTGAGCAAAGCAGTTCAGCTGATGGCCAAGGTTTATCTAACCATGGACCATAAGGCGTTGCAGAACAATTATCTGATCAAGAAAAGAGAAATAACCTGGTATTTATGCTAATGACCATACAGCCAGTCTCTCTGAATCATAATGATTAATCATCCCATGGAACAGGTGTAATGAATTATTCCTGAGTTATTCTCAGGATATCAAACATGTATGAAAACATGCAAAAAAACAATTACAAGTGGCAGGCAGCAAAGGAAAACAATGGCAATAATTTGTTCATATAATATGTCTGAACACTAAATTGGCCTGAAGTCTATTAATTAGATGTTCACAGTAATTCCTTCATGCAAACTGATTCATAACACTGTTGCCAATTCTTCCAGCCACAAATGGGTCATTCTCATAACAGCACAGCTCTATTTATCTTGGCCACCACGTCAGAAGCAGAAGCACAGGCAGTAAGGCCAAAGCTGAATGAGGATTTACACACTTTTATTGAGAAATTTAATTTTTTCAATTTGCCTAAATCATCATTTACTTTATGAGCTGCAATACTGCTACCGTCAGCATTAATAAATAATCTTGGCTTCAGCCTCCATGTTGTGAGATTGATATGTACCATGCTTATGTTTCTCCTGCCTTGTTTTTTAATTTCTAGTGTATGCCAATGCCTAAATTTCAACATTTTCTCCACCCCTTGAGGATTATTGATTTTTTTAAAAGGAGAGGGGAGATAGGGAGGAGAGAGGTGATATTTTCACACCATCACTGGAGAACAGGAAGGAAACCAAAGAAGGAAAAGGCACAGGGTCCAGCCCCCAGCTACTGAAGCTGCTGATCATCTGCTGCAAGGATTGCACTCCAGGCAAGATTAGGAAAGTTGCCAACATGACAGGTAAATAAAGAAACAGCCTTCATCAAGGAAGATTCCCCATCCCCTATGCAGTGTTCACATACCTGCTTGATTCTTCTGCTACCCACTGATTCACAGTAACTGTTCAATGGCAGTGAGCAACAGTACATAATAGTCAAGAAGAGGAAACAACTAATTTGCTTGTGGCTCATTGAGAACTTTGCCAAAACATCAGTCAATCCTGTTATAGTCACTGATGTGTAAAAAAACAAATGGTCTTCAGTAATGACAAAAACAAAAAGCAAAACTTCCATAAACCCTACAAATAACATACTCTAAAAATTACTTTTTCTGCTCTAGTTAAAAAATGTGATTAAAGCTGTATTTCTGTGTAAGAGTGAATACCCAAACATTAGTACAGGATTTGTTGCATTGAATTCATGAGTTCAGCCACACTTGAGGACACAGTGTGGAGTGGCAGAAACCAGAATGCAGGTGGAACAAGAAACCTCCCCTTCCTCAGAGGGCAGAGCACGTTCCCAGGCAGGTCATTCCCATAGTGGTGCTCTGTGTGACCTTGGGTTACCTTCCACAGCACATGCCCAAAGCTTAGCTGCAATAAGCAAAACTGATTAAGTGAAGGCCATTCCCAGTGCATCCTGAAATTGGTGACAAAGTTTTCCTTGAAAATGGATGGGATTAAACCTTATTCTTGCACCTGAGTTTGAAAAGGGTGGTACTATCATCAAAGTTAGTTCAAAACTCTTTTCTTGCATGAATATCCTGCACAATCTTAAGCAATCACATCACCTGCCCTTTGAATTTTGTTTACTGGCTGTGAAGAATAGCAGTTTTCCATTACCTCCTACCTGAACTTCATTACAACAGTAATTACATTATTATTTGCGAGACTCTGACATGGGCCAGAAAAGCAGTACAACTAAGGAGACAGCTGAGAAGTTTATAAAGGAAGACACCTTGTCTTCCCCAAGAAATATACAGTGGTCATTGCAGATAAATTAGAGTCATTCCAATTTCTGTTCATGCACCACAGTTTTAACAGCAATGAAGAGATGCTGTGTGAGGCATGTGAGTTTGTTGTTTGTTTGGTGTTATTTAGAATTTAAAAAACACATAAACACACCAAAAAAAAAAAAAACCAACCAGAAAAAAAGCCACACCAAGTTGCACAAATTGGTGATTGATACTAGGAAAATGCATTGAAACAGCTCCTCGTAGGCACCAGGAGGCTCTGCCCATCTGGCCCTGGCTCCTCCAGTGCATTCAGTGCTGCCAGGAATCCAAATCTGTAATTACAGCTACCCAGTGCATGAAACACCCACACTCCTTTGCCTTCTATTTTCTGTATTCACACAGTAGAGCTTCTCCTGCAGCTGGCTGCTCCTCAGAGCCCACAAAGCCTGAGCCACACGCTGTGTACGTGACAGGACACCCCGAGCCTCGGGCCCCCAGAGCTGAGATGCCCCACTGGGGCTCCAGCCTCCTTGCCCAGCGCCTGGCTGCTCCTCACATGCCCCCACTGTCTGCAAAAGCTACAGGGACAGCACAGAGCTGGCTCCTCATAGGGACAATGCTCCTGCAAATGCAGTGCCAGGCGGGAAGGCAGCCTGGTATTTCAAGTGACCCAGTGACAAATCATTGGTTATTACGGGGCAGCCCAATGCCAACAGTGCACTGCAGGCACAGCATCCTGTGCCAGATGAGAATACAGCAAGCAAGGAGCTCAAAAACATCGTGACCAGAATCTGAGAGGCAAAATCTGATGATGGACTGCAGCCCTTCCAATGAGATGGATTGCCAGCAGCATTAATGAAATGCGAGTACGTAACTTATGGCACAGAGCAGTAGAAGTATTGAACTGAGAAAGGGAAACATTTCCACACACATGAAGGGCTACAAATAAAACTGGGATTTATAGCAAACAGCTCCTAGTGCAGAAGCACAACTCCTTGATGGCATTTCCACGTGAAGAGCAATGATTGGTGTCACACATCAGGTAACTGCAAACAGTGCAACAGCTTCTCTTCCTCTTCTGCAACTCCTAGGTCATGGGCTGGACCCTTTGCTTTTCTGATAAAGCTTCCAAAATCTTAGGAGGAATCCCCTTCCCAAATACAAGCTCATTGCTCAGATGACCTCAATGGAAGTCTGCTCTGACTACAGTCCATAGAGTACCTGTTAAACACCACATCTACAAGGTTGTTTTGTTTCTTTGTCTGAATTTATCAGTGGAAATACCCATTTTGTTTAGATGCATTCATCGCTGGAATCTATGCAACTACAGCAAGGGTCACAGAAGCACACTGGTATCTAGACATAATCTTAGACACTGAGGATCAATACATGTATCTGGTACTCCTCAACCCTATCTCCCTTTCCTTAAAATGGGTATATGAGATGGAGAAGCCAGGAACACACGTGCTGCAGTGCTATTGTTAACACCTCTGAGAAATGCTCCTGCCTGGGAAGAACAGCAATGGATTCCTGCAGTATCTCAGACACTGAAGTGCTTTCTGTTGGTCACATTCTGTAAGAAAAATATGCTTTATGGGGGAAGTTATTTCAAAACAATGCAGAAACTTGTGAATGAGGAGAAAGAAAATCCCAGCAAATGTAAATTTCCCACCTTTCTCAGTAGAAAACCTGGCTGCTGCAGTTCATTATTTCTGAAACTCTTCTATTAGTCTTTGCACTGCTGCAGATGTCTCTGCTGGTATCGAGGTAGTATTCTATATATTCACATTCATATAAATGTGAAGAGACATCAAGTCATGTTAGGGAAGAAAACCCACAGAAGTTACAAGTAGGAGTACAAAAATACTAGTGACAGGACAGAAACTACAAGGACTACTGTAGAACTGCCTTGGTTCATCGATATTACCTTTACATTCCTCATCACATTGTAATTTCATATGGTGTGCATTACAATGTGATATTTTATGATTCCAAGGTTACAGAATTCCTGATTTCAGCATCCCATCACATAAAATAACCATGTTCTAAAATAAAAATCTCTTCCTGACGTTCCTGTGGCTGTAAGTCTACACTTATTTCCTTCACTTCAAGCTTTGCAGAACAATTGCTGCAATTTTCTCAGTGAAGAAATAGAAAACAAAGAATTAGTATCAAACGTCGGGAGATCAATTTTCATAGACCATGTGGCTTGATAATTTAAATGCTAAGTACTGCAGCCAATTAGTCTAGACTGAAGTATTTGATGGGGGCAAAATTTAGGTTAACAAATACTGCATAATATTATCTGAATAATATAGAGCAGAGTTCCTACAAAGATGAATTTTGAATCTGCCCATTATATGAAGCAGGTGCAAAGAGTGCGTGGGAGAGGTGAATTCATCCCTCCTCTAAATGGCAGTATAAAATAAAATTAGGATATAAAATTTGGGGGTGTCTCACAGGGCAGTTTTTAATTATATGCTTAGCAGCATCTTTGCATATAATCATTACCTCAGCCTCCTCGTTTGCATGTATATATTCTTTTGTGCCATGATCAAAGAACAAAGGTTAAATCCTTCTGAAACTCTATTCAAGCAGTGAAAATTGAAAACAGCTATTTTGAGGCTTTGAGCTTTTTTTTGTGTTTTCCAACTGTCTGTATAATCTGCTTAAAATTCTGTTTACTTGTTAAACCATGTATTCATAGCGTGATATTGCAGAGCACAGGTGAACCAGCAGAGCTTTAAGGAGGGCCCTTTCAGTGGTCCTCCCATGGAAGAGGGAGAAACAAAATGAGGCCTCCAGCTGGGACACTGGCTGGCTGCTTGAGGACTTCCCCTAAATCTTCACCCCTCCCATTCTTCTGCACTCAGTTTTGGTTTGCATGAAAGGGTTTGGTATGGAAACACTGGAATTGCTGTCTAGTCCTTTGTTGCCATGCTTGTGGCACACAAATGGAGTCCCTTCTCTGTCCTGAGTGCTGGATAAACATCCAGCCTTGGCAGCTGGGGAGGATGGGAATTGATGGAGAAGCAAAGCCATCCAGGTGTCAGTGAGGAATGATGAGACTGGGTCTGCTGGGGCCATGAGGCTGCTTTCTGTCACTTCCTTCCTAGAAAATGTCTGGCTTGTGAGTTTTTCTTCTTGCTCTATTGCCACCTGTATGAACAACAAGCTGTGTGTTATGGCCATTCAGTATTCCTGGCTACCTCTGAGGAAGTCCTCAGTGCCCAGTTAGAATTCCTGGCTTGTGTTTGGGCTAGGTTAACATTGAAAATAACCTATGTACTGCAAACTTCCTTTTCTTTCTTTCAGGCAGAACTTGATCAAGGGTGGAAAGCTTTAGAATAAGACAAGGGAAGATGAACTACAGAGTAAATTAAAGGCACATGGCGTGGAAACAGCTCAGCAATCCCTCATTTTAACAAAACCTGGACAGATGCATTTCTGTAACACATCCAGCTCATCCTTGTGTCACATCACCAAAACCAAGAGAATATCGACATAGAGAATATCAACACACAAATACCACATTCACACAGTCACAGCACCAAGAAGTATTTCAAGGTTCATCTAGCACCAGATACCAAAATTCACCTACCATCCCAACCTATCAAACTGACTCAAATGCTCGCTGCTGGAAAAAACCTCTTCCTTCTTCCAGTCACAATAAAGCCCCTGAAGGTTGGATGAGATTCACTTTCTGGGTTAGTAACCACCTTTTAGTAAAGAAATTTTTTAACCGTTTAAGCTGTTACTTTGCAGTCCTGCAAAAATGGAAAGATACCAGATCAGCTCTTCCCTACAACCTTCTGATGATCTGAAAACATGGAATAAACCCCCTTTCTGTCCCAGACACACAAGCTTTAATATCAGTTACTGACAGCACATCAGCAGGGTGTTCTCCAGGACTAGGAAGTTGCATCAACTATTTCTGTTGCACCACGATCCATTACAAAGAGGATGGCCAAGTTCAGCCTTTCTCAACAGACCTCTGGCTCAGGTCTGCCACAAGATGTATTTGAAATTTCAGTTATCAAAGGGCTATTTGGATTTTCACTGATCATTAATTGCTTTCCATTATGTACACATAGAAAGATGCATAATGGGTGGATTGACTGGAAAATACTACATGTAAAAAAGGTTTTTGGCTAGTAAAAGGCTCTAGAGAGCTCCTCACTGGACACATTTTATCCTTTTACACTGGTAGTCCTTTAGATAGATTCATTTTGTCCAAGTTTAGTCTACTGAAGATTTGCTGGGGATAAAGTGAGGATGACTTCAGGAGCAACACTCAGATGCACTATTCAGCTTCAGCCTCTTCCACAGCCTTCCTGTAGATGAGTTGGAGATTAGGAATGAGCAGCAGAGAAAGAAGCCCAGCAGGATGTAAAACACCAGGTGAACCTCTCTGGCTACAATGCTCAATATTAATAGCTTCTTGGAAAGAAAGAAGAATTTGAACATCCTATTTCTGTCATGCAGTGCCAAGGCAGACATGGATTTTGGATGGAGATGTTGGAGCCTTTCTTTTTACTCCACCAACTCAGTCCTTCTTTCAAGAAATGCTTCCACCATATGGTAGAAAGAGCCATAAAATCACAGAAAATATCATCTGGATATTTAGTCAACTGCTGCTTCCAGAAATGGTGGCATCCTCAGTCGTATAGGAAAAAGGCAGTAAAAGCAGGGCTTCACCTGCAAGTCTAAAGGCCCTCTGGCATTCTGGCCTCTTCAGAAGACTGGCTGAAACTAGGTTAAAATCTTCAATTAAGAAATGTCAATTCACTGAATATATATTCAGGACTATGATGTTAAATAACACCCATTTGCTGCATTTGACCCTTTCCATCTAAATATCAAAGGTCTGATTTTTATTATTTTAATTGTTGTGTCCACGCACAGACACAACCCTCCTCCTGAAGGAGGGCTGCAGATGCTCAGGGACATCTAAAAAACAAACTACTTAGCAAAGAAAGAGCCTATAAACTGGAACAATGTGAAAGAAATTACCCAAAGGGCAGCATGTCACGCACTCTACACTACTGGAGTACTACTGTCACTGTAAATTTTCCCTCATTTTCCCCCTTAGAGCTATCAGTATGTCTTGATGACTGCAAAGGCACACAGTCATGTGTCTCCTGCCTTCCAACACCTTCCCAACATTTCAGGTTTCCTACACAGCACCTGTCTGAAGTTCACTGCATCACTCCTGCTTCCTTCAGCACCTGCCTCCTACATTCAGAGGAGAAGAAGCTCAGCTACAGTGCATTGCAGCACACAAATTTTACACAAAAAATTAATTTTACATTAAATTACTTTTGGAGACATAGAAAGAAAATGGAGAAAATAAAGCCCAAGGAGCCAACATTCTAGGAAGGCAGAAGTGTACGAAATATACTCTAAGCATAAACCCCTTCATATTAAAACCCTCAATTTAAATCCCTTCATAAAGCAAACAAACAAAGAAAAATTCAAAGTGATACAATGCAATGTAATCCAAGCCTAATGTTGCAAACACTAAAAAATCAGCAAATGAAGTAGATGCCTCACGTGGCTCTTTCACTATACTGTGCATAGAGAGCAACTTGAAAAAAGATACTAAAAATTTGCATGTTTTACTCCTTGCAATGGCAAAATTTTAGTCTGATGATCTTTTATCATTTCAGAAAAAAGCACGTGCCATAAAATGAATAAGAGGAAACTAATTAGAGTTTGCACCTATGCAGAAAACACAATTCAATCTCCTAAATAATTAAAAGCATTTCTAAGTGTCAGCTTTTCTTATCGCTATCAAAAAAAATCAGTTTATATAGCAGCTGAGATTAATATTTTTAGTATCTGAATGGAAACAAATGTCTACTAAAACTGTGTGATGGCCTACAGCTTTATAAATAACCACATCCCCTCGTTGCCAGTTGCAGTGATGACTACGGATGCAGCATGCTAAGTTATTCCATCACAAGTCACACGCTCGCAGGAGCACTGCAAAGTGAAGATCAAGGTTAAATAGTTAGCAGGGATTTCTAAGAGGGAACATGGCTGTGTGACCTTGGAGCTCTGACAGGCTCCAATCCAGGGAAACACGGTATGGAAGGAATCAGATGTTACCCATGTTCTTCACAGGAGCATTGTTTTTAATTAGATACAAAACACTTCGTGTCTAAAAGGCCAACTAGGCAAGTCAAGAGTTCTCAGTTCCAAAAGTCCCCCACATTAATTTGCTACTGGATAGATGTGTTACCCCCAAATTCAGTGCTTGTGCTCATCTGATATAGAAAACTCTCCTGCACTGAAACCCTAATGGAGGCATCTTTGAAAAAGACCCATGGCACCTATTTTCACTAGAAGGTGTGCAGTGCTTTGCAGTATTCCCCAACAAACTAGCCCCATTCTCATGAATGGTTTCCCAACATGAGCTGATTAATATTGCAGCTAACAGCACTGCCCCAAACTTTGCCTGGAATTTCCTCCCTCCAGCTGTTGCACTAAAGGTGCATTTTCACAATCCAGGCACAAAGGTGACTTCTGCCAAGCAGAGGAAGGGACTGGAGCCTGACAGGGAGCCGGCTCTCCTTGGCTCATTCAGGGGCCAAAAAAGCAACTCAGCGAGGCTGTGTCTTACAGAGAGCTGAAGGAAAGAGGCCAGGAAACTTCATGCTGGGATTTTTCCCAGGTTTAACTTCGTATATTCATCCACAGCTTCCCATGGGCCAAAGCAAAGCTCAGGCTGCCTGGTGTGGCTGCAGACCTGGTAGCAGGCACAGCCCTACGTCCTGTCCGAGTCCTCTTCTCCTGGCAGATCCCAGCTGTCCTTCCCTCCTGTGCTCACCTCCTACCTCATCCACACCATCCCAACATTTGCTTCGAGCAGCCTAAGTACTCCCTCCCAGAAAGATACCTCTTGAGAGGCTTAAAAACTTGGCAAAAATTAGAGTATGCTTTCACAGAAAAAGATTTTTAAAAGGTAAGACCATGTTATGGGTTACTGATATGTAAAAAAAGCATGGATTTAATGGGTAAAAAGAAATTCCACCTTGTTCTTTATTTCAGAAACAGCCTGAATAGCTCTGGAGGCATTTTCACACTGGAAGCAATTCCAATGGAAATCTTGGTGTAGCCAAAATGAAAGGAAGCTCTGCTACAACTTCCAATGGTATTTCCATTCGTTTTATTACCCCTATCTCTACTTAACACAACGCCCTTAAAAAATATTAAAGGCAATAAAATGCCTCTTTTTCTTCTTCCTTGTCTAAGGAAGAAGACAACATTAACCAAACCAATTTCTTTAAGTAAAATGACACTTTGGACATCTCATTATAATTTGACAACCACTTAGTTTGTTTTCAAATCAACACCCTCTGTGTTTCTAACTACATGTAACACAACGTGGCTGAGCATGACCCGTGTTTACATTTTCTAAGCCCAACTCACTCTGCTTTCTGAACTGTTAAAAATTAGAACTGCTAAGAAGAAAAAGAAAAAAAAACAAACTACTATTTGTTTCTAAATAATTATCAGAAGAAGGCAAGTTTCAGATCACTCCAACCTTAATAACTATTGCCAGAGTTGTTTCTACCCATTAGGAGTTGTCAGCAGATTGGTTTCACTTAATGGGCAGCCAAACTCAGCTTCACTGAACAGCATTTCCCTGGGAAAAAAAGAGTTTGCAAAAACCATGTGGAGCAAATGAACAGGATGCACGCAGTGACATGTACTTCAAAAATGAAGTGCAATCTGCTCAGAAAACTGTGGTATATAGTTTTGTTCTCCTACTTTTTAAGCAATTCCTGTTGTCTAGCTGTGTATTCCAATTGGCAAAAACAATATAACCAATATCCTGACATAGCAGAATTTTGCATGAAGTTTGTAAATAACACTAAGTTGAAAAATAACTTGATTTTTTTTCTTTTAAGTATAGCTCCAACTCTTTTTCTAAGGAAATCAAGAGTTTGACATACCAGATCATAATAAGACATGAAGGAAAACAGCTTTTCAAAAAGAAAAAATAATCAAACTATCCCAAACTGCTTCCCTACCTGCTGGGCTATTTGTTTCACAATCAGAGCAGAACAAAGGGTTATATAGTCTGAACAGCAATCTACAACACTTGCAATTCAGCACATTTTGCTTATCCTGACAGAAAACTACTGGGAAATGTATGGTGACTTCTTTTTTTTTTATTTGTTTTCCCCTAATTAATTGCAAAATTGAATTGAAACTAAAGGAGGAGAAAGATTAAGCGATTTGTAGCAGAAGTAGCCCTGCCCTTCACACGCTGCATCCTGGGATGCCTTATAGGAGAAGTCTGCCCAGACCTCACACAGAAATATGAATGCTCTGCACTGGGCTGGAGATTGAAGCTCTAATTAGGTACCTGTGGGAAAGCAAGGAGTCTCCCTCTCCCTCTCTCCCTGGTGATGCCCAGGAGCCAGAGAGCAGCCAGAGACAGCCATTGCAGCACATCTCTGCAAAGGGCTCTCTTGGCAGCCTGAGCAGTTGCTATTTCCCCTTTATAATTTTAATGTGGGGTGTGCATGTCCATGTGTGTTTGTGTTTTCCTTCTGTTATAAACTGGTTTTAACGCATCAACAAAGCCTGGGGTGAAGTGATGGGAAAGGTTTGGAGGAAAATGCTTTTGAAGAATGGGATTTGATAGCTGGATCACTGAGCATTTGTTATTTGTATATGGTCTCATTTACATCAAAGAGGAAATACAAGAGTAACATAACAATTCATGGATACAGGAGCAGTGTCCACAAGCAGATGGGGATGCCTGTCCTGGTCTTTTTGGTGTCTGGGTCAGGGTTTAGAAGCTTGCTCAGAAGCAAAAGAGCCTTAGTCCCCTCCTCATGCTGCATGTATGCCATTCCTTTACAGAAACATTGTCTGCAGATGAGCACTGGCTGCCAAAAATGTGACAAATTCAAACAGACAAGCTCTCATAATTACCAGAGAAATCTGTATACAAAGGAGGAAAGGGAACTATGCTCCATGGTGGGGAAAAAAAAAAAAAAGCCCAAACATCATATATGAAAACAAGACAAAGGGAGCTATTGTTGAAATGGGTCTTGCTAGTTCCCAAAACATTTGATTTTCTTTTTCCCCTTAGGCTTAAGAGTAAGTCAATACTTTTTTTTTTTTTTTTCTCTTGTAAAAATAAAGTCATTCTGTATTTCTTCTATCTGGGAGAGAGAAAAATAAAAAATAAGAAAATCAGCCTCTCCACCAGCCCTGCCCCATGCAGCACACATGGGTCTAAAGAAAATACAACTTCCCATCTGAAAATACCTGAATTCAGAAAAAACAGTATCACAAAACTACTAAAGGCATGGAGTTGTCCTACTAAGCCCTACTCAGCAGCACAAATTTAATGACCACCCCACTGCCTCAGAGTCAATATCCAAGACTTTTTGTTGCAGGCACAGAGCAGCAGAGCAGCAGGTCAGCCTGAAAGGCTTCAGCTCTCAAACAGGAGTTACCTTTACTTAAACAACACTGAAACATTCAACTGGAATATTTTCATCACATTCCTGAACCTCTTCTCATGATTTTGCACTTTGCAGATGGCAGTGCCTCCTGCCCTGCCCCAGCACCCTGCAGCAAATCACGCTCCCAAATGCAAAGGCAGCACCATCCCATTCCCGTGGCAGACAGACTCTCCCATCATCCTGGTAACACTCATTATATCACACTCTTATCACCATTATCTCTCCACTGAAAGCTGATTTGAAAAAAATGACTTTGTCATCTCATGGTTCCACTGTAAATCATTAACAAGAATTTGTTTATTTTCTGACCTCATCCATCTCTACTCTTTTTTTTTTTTTTAAATCATTCCTTTTTTTTTTTTTTAAATGACTCCTTGAAGTAACTCTGAATCTAACAGCTTCCATTTAGTATCTATGTGAACAGCAGAAAATACTAACATGGCCATTTTTCTCTAGTGAAGTTTTCTATTTTATCTCAGGTTTGTAGGTAGGATTTCCAAGAGAATCCCACTCTGCTCAACAGATACACATACAGCTTTTACAGGCCAATCTTTTATGGGTAATGTACCTACCACACCCCTTCAAAATGATGCCAGTACGCCAAAAATGCAGTGCTACTACTTGGAGACTATTTCATAATGCGTTCATGAAAGAAACTGGATCACAAAAGATGTTTTTGCCATTACCTGGGGAAGTCATTATTGTGGAGATCAACGCCAGCAGCTTCACACACCAGCACAAACCTTCCCCAGGCACTGGCTGCTCCCAGCCTGGGCCAGCAGCACCATTAACCACAGCCATTCCCTCTTCTCTACACAAATCTCTCCACGGAAGTTTGCTCCACGCTAATGCCTAAAACTGATTTTTAACCCTACGCATGAGACATAAACAGAATGAGTTTATCTCCTCAGAAGAAAGTATTTCAGGGCTAATTCAGTGGTTTTGAGATGCATTAGGAAAGAGCTAATTCTGACAAAGTAATTCCTTTTATTCCTCTGATTTTCAGAGGGATGCTTTGCTGATATTTCTAACTTGCACACTTCTTTTCCAACTCACTTCAAAAATGGATAATCAATCACAAAAATCACTCTGTTCAGAATCTGTGATGTTGGGATGCCCAAGAGACAGATGGGTTGGCATGCTCCTGATTAAAACAGTCACGCATCAATTTGCAAGGTCTACAAAATCTGGAAATCTTTTGACTGACATATATTGCATAAGAATAGAAATTTTCTTTACACTGATTACTCATATATTGCTCAGGATCTGCAACTTGCTCTCAAAACGGCCAACGTCATGAATTGGTAAGGACTATTGTTAGCCTTCACACTTGTAGACTGAACAAAAAGACTGTATTTTTCTCAGAGCATAAATCAACAGCACTAAATATGATGTTTTGGAACAGTCACACAAAAACATTGAAGGTTGATTTTGCTTTTTAATGATGGAAGGGTATTTATTAAGTTGCTTTTATATGATATTTTGGCACTCATCTGGCAGAAATTTGAGATTAAATACATAACATTGAGGTAACAGTGTTTTCTGTGAAATATAAAATAATCTGGCACATTCTTCTCTCCACTATATTAAAAAAAAATTCAACTACAGTCTCTCCTAGATATATATTATATTACTCTCTGGATTAAATATAACTGTTTGAATTTTTTACCTTTTCTAATTTAATGCAAAACAAAGAGAAAACCACAAAAACCTAAACCAATAAATCTGTTTAATATTGCCAGCTTAACAAAGTTGTTTGGATGTATTATCAATTACTCTTTCTATCCCCACAGTCACGTATTAAGAAATCTTTAGGACACACTGAAAGGAGTAGTACAAGAAATGCACAACTGCAAAATGCAAAGAAAGTACCCTCCAAGGCAGGAAACTAAACTTCCAGGACAGTCTTTTCTGATGGTTTTCAGTTCTGCAGAGCTTTCTATTTTTCTCTTCTTCAATTTAGCCCTAGGAAGCTGTTGTGGGAGGCATTATCTATTTGATGGGGATTTTTTTTTCCTCCAGATTGTAGCCAAAAATAGATTATGAGAGGGAAAAAAAAAAAAAGAAAAAAGAAAGAAAATCTCATGTAAATAGCCTCAACCAATGTGATTTACAAAAGAAGAAACCTGCCAGCCACAGATTAAACCACACTATATTTGTTCTGAGACAGAATTAAAATGAATAGCATCATTAACTGCATCTGCTAAGAAGTCATCCTCCTTCTGTACAGAATGAGTTTCTGCTGAGGAAGATTCCTTGCCCACATCTCATCCCCAGACTGTGTGGGATAGAAACACACACTGGCTGTGGTCTCCTGTTTCAGACAACTGAAGGTGACAGAAGACAACGAGAGGAACATACTAAAATGGGTTCACCACAAGAAGAGGATTATACAACCTTAGATATAATTTGCACAGTCAATGAAGAGGGATAAAAAGAGGAATGAAGGCATTCAGCAAAGGACATATATACACACACACACACAAATAAAAAAGAGAAAAAGCTCACCACTTCAAAACCCAATAATAAACAATACTATTCCATTATATTATAGTGTCAGAACTGTCAAGCAAGTCTGTAGATATTAATAAAGTTATGTAATTGTTTAGACTGAAATGCAACACAGTAATAGCTAAAATACTTTACAGATGGGAACAAGCCTATTAAGTCTGCTCTTGATTCTATGCTCTTAGACACCCTGACCATGTGTCTAAAAGCAAACAGAGCAGGTTTTTTTTTTTTACTTATTCTTAAAAATGGATACCATAAAAACCAAGTAAAGCAAATAGAATGTGAATCTGATTCCTGCTTACTGGGCAGTAGAGTTACTGGGTAGAGTAACTCTACCCAGTTACTCTACTGGGTAGAGTTTGTCTCTATCTTTTTCAATTACTCATCAACCACATAAATAGTCCTTAATATTTTTCCACTTTCAGGGTTGTACATGACAATTTCAGTGTTGGAGAAACATGAAGGTATCTTTGTTTAAACCACAACACCACAACAGGCTGTGTTCTGCACCCACCCTATGTCTGTGGGATAATAAAGTCAAACAAATTTTTAAAAAAGAATCTTTGACAAAAAAGGAAGAATTATTTTCAACTTTAAATTTGAAGTTTCAGTTGAAAAACTATGGTCAGACAGAAGGACAAAGTGCATTTCTTTCCAGACTACAAAGTACCACACAAACTACTGAACATCTGCTTCAGAGGCAGCAGAACAGAGCTGTGTCCCAGCCAATGCATGACCTATGCAAATTCTCCCTGATGTTACACAGCAATAGCTTATTCAATCTCCTCTTTAAATCAAGAAAGCTTGTCAGCAATCAAGGAGTTAAATCCTTCTTCTCATCTTCCTCCTCTCCTCAGCTTCCCACACAAGACTGAACCTATTTCATAAATGAGAGCTGTCCTCCTACGTAAGATTCATATTAATAAAATCAGTCTTGGAGGATCACAGGCTCCATCTATCCCAGCACATTAAGCAGTGCCAGGCAGTGATCCTGGGAGAGGGAACCTGATGGTCTTCACTCTCACCTGGGATATGGCCCCTGGCAGCACCTGGCCCCAAACCAAGCAGGGCTCTCCCAGGCCAGTGTCTGGCCATCCATCAGCTGGGATGTGACCAGCCTGGTTTGCAGTGTGAGGCTCAGCAGTGCTGGCCAGGGCTCTGCTGTGCCAGCTGTGCCAGCTGTGCCAGCTGCCCAGGCAGCCACAGCCTTTCCATGCATTGACAAATCCCAGCACCATGCAGGGTGTGCAGCCTTGCAGCTCCAGCTGCTTTACATTCAGGTGTCTTTGCCAGTCCCATGTACAGCCCTTGGACAGCAGAACCAGCTTCATGGTACATGGTCTCCACAAGTTCTCCTCTGACTGTGGACACTGCCAGCATCATCAGCAGAGACAATGCACCATAACACTGGTGAGGGATCTCCTGTGGTCCAGGCAAAAATATCTGTCATCAACTGGGTAGTGTAAAAAAACCCAGTGAGTTTAAGTCTGGGGAATGTGCTCAGTTTGTTAATTAGCATACAAATCTGAGTGATACTGAAACAAACCATTATTTAAAATGAACTTTATGAGTGCAGAACACAGGCTCTAGATACCAGTGCCTTCCACAGCTGCACTGAGCTGGGGGACAGCACTTCAGCAAAGGCATTCAAAACTGCCTATACTGTAACTCTTTAAACTGACAAATCAAGATCTTTTCTTCCACCCAAAAATAACTTTGCCATACAGAGGAGAGATCAGACAAATGCTACTGGATTTTATTCTATTGCTTCAATAAAATACAAATGTTAAGAGGGCAGAAGAAGTGATCTGAGGGCATTATTATCCTCACCAGCCAATACTCCACATTATGGAACTCAGAGATTCAAACCTGTCTCACTCCTAGGTCTGCCACACATCCCCTGTGGTCAGAGGTGTCTGCAAAAGCTGACAGCAGAGAAGCTTCCACTAAGACTGGTTTTAAATAACTTCTGCCATCACTTTCCTTAGCACTTGGAGTGAAGGGCAGAGGATGAAGGGACACACACACAGGGATCTCTGGTAGAGCAGATGAAGGTGCACAGTCCATGTTCAGCCCTCCCTTTGGATCTGAGCAGCATCAGTGGTACCACAGATGGTCAGAAAACAACCAGCACTTCACCTGGCCAGCTCAGCATTGCCAGTGGTGTAACTGGGCAGACTCAGGCTGCAGGACAGGTACTGATGTATTCTGGGCTCTGACACATGAGATGCAAAAGTTGAAGGTGTTACTGCCAAGTCTTGTGGTTTCCCAAAGCCTTTGTTCAGCCCTTCTGCTGGAGGTGGCAGAACCAACGTGCTGTGTGCCCCAGCTGAGGGCACCACCACCTCAAACCGTCCCTGTGAATCCCATCCTCTGCAATTACAGTCAGTGATGAAGATGCAGCTCTCAAGACACAGAGGGCAATTAATTACAAGAATCTACATTGCTGGTTTTAAGTATCAAATTAAACATGCACTAACAAAAGGCAGAACTGAAATATATTTTTGGATCAGAACACTCAATCAGTACATGTAGAATACAAGAACATTAGGTAAAAGCAACAATAATTTGAAAAATTTGATCTAAAAATCAAACTGAGAGAGAAATTGAGTTTTCTTTTTCCAGATGACTGGTATAACACGAAGTGACTTAACTCATCTGACAAGATGGATTACAGCTGGCCCCTTATCTCTTGGCCTGCTTAGTAACATGAAAGGAAAAGAAAAACAATGCATTAATTGATGGTGGAGAACGTTTTTCTTCCTAATGGTTTCCAGCCAGAATTTTTGAGCCTGAGCCATTTCCCAAATAATGGCTAGCATTTGTGTACACATTAGTTTCTTTCATGTGACAAGGAAATGTAATTTTTCTTTGAAAACACACTCATTAAGGAAGCAAACCCCTTCCCCCCCCCAGAAGCCTTTGCACCCCATTCATAAGTGTGACACAGTATAATCACTTTAAAAGTCTGGAGGAACCACAGATCCTTTGAAAACTCCCACAGCAGAGACACAGCCATGTGCCTACTCTCCAATGTCCTCTATTAGATCAGACTTACCCACTATTTTAAGGTTATTTGCAAGACAACAACCATCAGAGATCTCAGTCAGGTTGAGAGTTATTCTAGGAAACACATTTTAAAAAAATTCAAAGAAACCAATTATTATCACAAATAATTGAAAGGAGCAGGCATCATTAATACAGTCATAATATTACATAGGTTGATTACATGCTCAGAAGTCACTTGGAAGTATTTATTTTCTCTGATAGATGCTTTTCAGCTTGGTTTCACAGAGCCCTTTCAACAAAAGGAAGCTCACAAAGGGAGTTGCAGAAGGTTGTGCTGTTCTTCTCACCAGATCTGAGTGTGACGGCGGCTATAACGCAGCGCGGCCAGGTGAGCAGCAGTGCACCCCAAATTCCCTTCTCTACCACCAATATGTGGATCCTCAGAAGACAAACTCAGCTGCAAAAGGGTGAAAATCTCCAGCCACTGTATGCTGTCTCTACCAGAAGCAGAAAACAAATATTTAAGGAAAATACAGATCAAGACAGTGTGTCCTGTAAGTTTGTGCCACCCTGCCAGCGATGCCTTGGGTAAACAAATGCATCTATGCTTGAGCCTCATTTTTCTTGCCCTCCACTGAGCTATGGCTCAGACCACAGAGAGCATGGTATCTCTCCAACACAGGGCCTGAGCTGTTGCCAGAACAGAGACCATTTAGCACATGACCAGAAGAAATTAGAATGTTTTTTCTCTTACAGCAAGAACTGGTTGGTTTCTCTGCTTGGGCAGCACCCCAGGAGAGGCTTAGTTAAAAGAAATGGCAACTACAGCAGAGTTCCCTGCCTCAGACTAAAGCTGAAGATCAGTTTTACAAGGAAACAGATGCATTATGAATGTGCAGGCATGCAAAATTAATTTAAACCCACCCTGAAAATAGGGAGCTGAAAGATGCTCCCTTGTAGAAGCAATCCCAGCAGTGCTGCCAAGCAAGCACTGCCTACCTGACTGGGCAGAATGGGATGTTGAACACCCACCACTTAGAGCAAAGACAAGGCTAATGCTGCACATCAATTCCTATTATTTTATTTATAACCCCAGTGCTGAGATGTGTAATAACTATGTGGGGCAAGGTACACATCCCTACTCTCTCTCACTGATGGATCAGTGGAAAGCTGGGGCTGCAGATTTCAGTGATTATCAACAATTATCACATAAGGCTGGTGACCACTCGTAAGAATGAAGCCACCAACTCTTCCCTCATGTGTGATCACAAACTGGGGATCCAAAAAAGTCCAGTCCTTTGCTGTGGTGGATCTCACAAGATCTTACAGATCTCTGTAATTTGGGAAGGCTTCAGAGAATGCTGTGCTTTTCAGGTGATGGCAAGGTATCTAAGAAATACACTTATTCCTGTCAGCAGCTCTCTGAAACATCTAAAAGTTCATTCTAAGAGTAATAAATATGTTTCATAACCATCCCAAGGGAGTTTTTCCTCATCAATGAAGCTACTGTACTTGGCAAGGAAGCGGTGTGACATTTTTTCCCCAAAGGCTTTGGAGTGATAAATGATAGCTAAAATGAATTTTTCTATTATGCTTAAAGCCTTTGCAGAACAGGCTTTAAGAACAAAAGTTTGGATTAAGAAGCCTAAATTTAAAAATCTGGAAAGGTAAATGTTAGAGTATTCAAAACACAGACACAACTGATACACAGAGATTAAACTAATTTAAGGCAAACTCCCAGACAACTCTTGGGTATGAAACAACAGAGGGATTGGAGATATCTCTTACTGCCTTTCACACAATGAACTTCCTCTGAAAATGCACCATAAACTAAACTAAACTTATTAAAACATTATGACATTTCATTGATATTGAGCTGCGTTCAGATATTAAAATAGTTCAAGTATCTTTCAGCATACATTAGAAACATGTTTGTTCTTGAATGAGCTCCCTTGAAGTACACATAGAAAGAGTAACAGTAAAATTATCAGCCTGAGGGCTTGACATTTTTAGAATCTAGAAATAAAAAGTTAATACCCAAAATCTTAAGTTTAGGTCATCAAATTATGAAGTTTTTAAAAAAAACCAAATTGGATTATTTCTCTTGTGGTTTTGAACTGCAAGCTATATATGTGACTCACATTTTCAAGTTTTAATGTAAAAATAATTTTATTTTGGTTTTAATGGAATCAGATCCAATCTCACAATTTACCAGGCTGTCTGAGTACTAAGAAAAATGTTCCAAAACTTCACAGTTAACTCTTCTTTACAGCCTAGTATGGAATTTAGTTATACTCATAAATTGCATTGACCCATGACTACCTTATTGAGATGGCACTATTTACATCTCTCAAGTTCCTGTGAAAATGCCTGTCCATTATGGCCACTTAGACTAAACTTAGTTCTGGATCTGGAGTTTCACATTGGCTGAGAGAGTGAAGTCCTGGCTGCACACTGCAGATGACAGTCAGTCATTCCAAAGGGGCACAGCAGCTTGTGACAGCACCCAGCGTGAGGAAATTTGTGAGATTCACCACCAGGTCTGAAGCTGAGAATCAGGACTAAAGAGCAATATGGGAATTAATCTTTTTAATACCTCCTAAGTGAAATAACAAGATACACAATGGTTGATTACACAGGGAAAATGTACTTCTAAAAAATTATATAATAATTTTTAAGCCTACACAACAAATTTACAAGAGGCAAGAACTTCAGTTTTATCACTATAGTCACCAACATCCTGAGCTGCAAATGGAGAACCAAACAGCTGTCAAAAGACCACTACTTTTTAAAAAATGACACATCAGCTAAACAGTGTTGCATAATTACAGACAAAGCAATGTACTGCCATGCTTTTTAACCCACTTGGGTAATATTAGAATAAGAAGTCAGTACCATTAATATCCATTTGGATTCATTTCCCTGGTATCCCACTCCCATTCCTATCAAAACTCAGCAACTGAAAATAACTGAAGTCAAATGTTCTCTGTTTTCTAACCTGTAAATGTCTGTCACACTGAAAGACATTTCCACAGGTGATTGAACGAGGCAGGGGAGCAGTTTATCAGACACAGAGCATGTCACCACCTGGCCACTGGTTCCAGTCCAGACCGAAATTGATAGTCCGTGTTTAACAAAAAAAAAAAAAAGAAAAAAAAAGAAAAAAAAAAAGGGAAAAAAAAAAAAAAAAAAAAAAAAAAAAAAAAAAAAAAAAAAAAAAAAAAAAAAAAAAAAAAAAAAAAAAAAAAAAAAAAAAAAAAAAAAAAAAAAAAAAAAAAAAAAAAAAAAAAAAAAAAAAAAAAAAAAAAAAAAAAAAAAAAAAAAAAAAAAAAAAAAAAAAAAAAAAAAAAAAAAAAAAAAAAAAAAAAAAAAAAAAAAAAAAAAAAAAAAAAAAAAAAAAAAAAAAAAAAAAAAAAAAAAAAAAAAAAAAAAAAAAAAAAAAAAAAAAAAAAAAAAAAAAAAAAAAAAAAAAAAAAAAAAAAAAAAAAAAAAAAAAAAAAAAAAAAAAAAAAAAAAAAAAAAAAAAAAAAAAAAAAAAAAAAAAAAAAAAAAAAAAAAAAAAAAAAAAAAAAAAAAAAAAAAAAAAAAAAAAAAAAAAAAAAAAAAAAAAAAAAAAAAAAAAAAAAAAAAAAAAAAAAAAAAAAAAAAAAAAAAAAAAAAAAAAAAAAAAAAAAAAAAAAAAAAAAAAAAAAAAAAAAAAAAAAAAAAAAAAAAAAAAAAAAAAAAAAAAAAAAAAAAAAAAAAAAAAAAAAAAAAAAAAGAAAAAGAAAAAGAAAAAAAAGCCACTAAAACAGCCCAAAGTTTCCAGCAGCTGTTCAGCAGTACTTATTACACTCCCTGGTAACAGTAAACTATTTGTACTATCTCTCTGTAGAAAATGTGGCATTAAAATAAAACCTTGGCCAAAATTACTGACATTTCAGTCCAGACAAGATTGTTCACATGCCTGAAATCTCCTGTCTCGGAGAATGACAACCAAGACGTGTTTCTTCCCAAATGACCACAATTTTATAGTAGATGTTGCTGAACTCCAGCAACATCCAGACTGTGGCTCTGGGCTGCCTCCTTTATCAGTTATAATCTGTATTTTCACATGATAATGATCACAAGGGTCTAATGCACACAGCCAACAACAGACTGCATTCATCTACAGGCAGACACATGTGTCGAGCCCCACAGACTCCTTTTGGGGGAAAGTCTGTATAAAACTGAACACTCAATGTCAGGCTGCTACTGACCTGGTTCTCCAGAGGCTCCACTTGGCTGCCAGCTGACCCTGTCCCTGCTCCCCACCCCGTGCCTGCCTGGCCCAGTACAGCAGTGATGGTGGTTCCAGGCAGGTTCTGCCTGCCTGGCCCAGTACAGCAGTGATAATGGTTCCTGTACAGCAGTGATGGTGGTTCCAGGCAGGTTCTGCATGCCTGGCCCAGTACAGCAGTGATAAGGGTTCCAGGCAGGTTCTGCCTACCTGGCCCAGTACAGCAGAGATAATGGTTCCAGGCAGGTTCTGCTTGCCTGGCCCAGTACAGCAGCGATAAAGGTTCCAGGCAGGTTCTGCATGCCTAGCCCAGTACAGCAGAGATAATGGTTCCAGGCAGGTTCTGCTTGCCTGGCCCAGTACAGCAGTGATAAAGGTTCCAGGCAGGTTCTGCCTGCCTAGCCCAGTACAGCAGAGATAATGGTTCCAGACAAGTGGAGCCTGTCTGGCCCAGTACAGCAGTGATAATGGTTCCTGTACAGCGGTGATGGTGGTTCCAGGCAGGTTCTGCTTGCCTGGCCCAGTACAGCAGTGATAATGGTTCCAGACAAGTGGAGCCTGCCTGGCCCAGTACAGCAGTGATAATGGTTCCTGTACAGCGGTGATGGTGGTTCCAGGCAGGTTCTGCTTGCCTGGCCCAGTACAGCAGTGATAATGGTTCCAGACAAGTTCTGCCTGCCTGGCCCAGTACAGTAGTGATAATAGTTCTGGGCACTTCCAGCCAGAGCCCAATGAACGTTCCTAAGTGCTGGGTTATCTTATACAAAGCACAGAATGGGAAATACACTTTTTTTTTCAAAGTCTGGTGTTTCTGCGAGTGTTTGAAAAGCACCTGAACACACTCAGGTAAGTAAAAGTACAGCCCATAAATTTCTGCCAGTGCTGTGCTTACAACAAAAATCAGGAGAAATCTTATTCCAGAGCCTCAGGGGCAGATGGAAGTACCACACACAGAAAATACCTGATACTTGACATTGAATTATTGCAATAATATACATATGGCATATGCAGCTTCAACAATTGTGCCTGAACACTGGTGTCCCACAGAAGCATGTTTGGGGACAGGACCATAGGCAGCATTCACACGCACAACCTCACTTGGCAGCTGTTTTCCTGTTTGCTTGTTTGTTTGTTTTTCTGGGAGGGCAGAATGACTAACTCAGCAGTCCCTGTTTGCAGAGTCTCATAACAGGGCTTGGAAGTGTGAACTGCCCATTCAGGTCAATTTTTTTTTTTTTTAACCTGGAATCTGAAGGTAACACTTACATGCCCTAAATACCAATTCCTTAGTATACTTTTAGCACAATTAGGTGATCAAGCAGAACTATAGCCATGTATTTCAGCCAAGCAGCCATTAACTACTGGGAGCAGCAGCATAAGCAGGGAACAAGGATAAAACCTTTCTCCTGATCCATAAAAAACCCCATTGGAGAGTGTATACAAAATGAGAGGAACATTAATATTAAATGAGAAACCACAATGAGGCAAAAAAGATGTGACATAAAAAAGCAAAATTTTCAACCAGAGGACAAACCTATGGGATGTGAAAGAGAAGAGGGCAAGAAAGAGGGAAGCAGAAAGATCATCTAGAATTCTTTAGAACCAGAGGCATTCTGAATAGTTACATTTTAACTAAATTAGAAATAACTGGAAGAAATTCCATGACCAGTGCAGACTGGACAAGAGAGCAGACTAGAGGATCTAAGGTTGCTTTCTAGCTTTAAAATCTACGACCCTATGAATAGAAAAGGAAAGAAGCTTGATTGGCAGCCATGAAGACATAGCTATACAAAATGTTATTTCAGGCAGAGAAAACATACTGCCAAAAATAGTAAGAAAATATGTCTGACATATGCATGTACATGCTCTGTTCTCTACTACCCACATGAGTACTTACGTATTTAATGTACAATTTGGCAGGAAAAAAACCAACACAAAAGGATACAGTGGGTCCCAAGGGAATTGCTTCACAGGTGCCAATAAACTTGGAAAAATAGGAAAATCCTCAGATATGGTTGGTCTTCAGCCCTGCCTAGAGCACAAATAGCGAGGCCACAGCCCAGCAATTCCTTGGGTTACAGAGGTATCTGCCTCAGCCACCTCAGCCTTGCTCCACCATGCCCAGGATGTGCAAGAGTGAGGCACCGCCAAGGGAGGAGCTGGCCCAAGAACAAGTTGTTCCAGCTGCTCACAGCTGCTGGACACTCCCTTGGGATTTGGGGACAGCTGGCACAGGTTGGGTAGCCAGCCCTTCTCAATAAACAAAGAAACATGCAAAAGACAAAATATAGACCAAGATTCCAAACAAAAACATGGTCAGCAGCAATCAGCTTTGTTGTGTTAAATCAAGAAGAAAGAAGCACTGGAAGTCTTTCTGGAGAGTTTGGACACAAAAACTGCAACACAAGTAGGAACTGTCACTGCTGGATACCTTCAACTTAGTATTTTTATCACACATTAGGAGCAAATTTATCCCAGGAGTTAAAAAGAAATCCTGCATGCAAAGCAATGCTTACAAAGCTGTATTGCTGCTGGCTTTAGTGACAACCACACTGACAGTATTCACACAGTGAGGCACCAGGCTTTTGGGAGAGCGTGCTTCAGCCTCCAGAAAACCTGCTGCTGTAGGGCTGAGACTGAAGAAGCCCCTGAATCCTGATGAACTGCACACCAAAGGCTGTGCCTAAGTCAATTTGCACAGTACAACTGCAGTGATAGGAAAACAGAACTGTTTACACCCAAGAGCTCTGATTCCCTCTGAGTAACCCACCTCCCCAAGGAATCTCAGCACCCGCTCCTCCTCCCTGAGGGTCCTGCTGATTTCCTACAACTGCCAAGTACAAGTCTCTGGGTGTAAGGTTTGCCATAGCCCATCCTAAGTAAGTAGCAAATGCACTACTTCAGAAATTGCCAAAAATACGCAATGAAACCATCACAGTATTTTATTAAATCAAATCTTTAAGATTGTTGCTGTGCAGCTCACTGTAGAGCATTTTTAACTAGCTCTACAGAAGCCATTGCCTGCCTGTACTGTGCCTACACAGATGAATATATGCAAAAGCCTGCGGCTCGAGAAGGTACAGTCATAGGGGAAAAAAGAAAACGGAACAGAACCAGGAACCAAACTCCCACATGTTTGCCTTTTTCAGCTAATCTTGCTAATAATAGCACAATTGTTTCCTTGTAAAGGAATGCAGGGAGGTTTAATTATCAAAGTAAAACTTGATGCTTTTAAGGCTGGGGGGAAAAAAATGAAACCACCTCATACCTTCCTGTATTTCCTAGCCTCTAGCATAAGGACTGTACTTAGAGATCTTAAATTTAGCACTTGGTGTCACTGGAGATTTTAAAGCTATCACTCCCCTCTTTTCTTCTTCCCAGATCACCCACCATCACACAGCACACCAGCTCCCAAGAAAAGTAAGCAGTAATTTCTGAATTGCCAATGTAAATTTTCGTACAGTAAAAGGGGGTGAAGTCAAGAAAGAAGCCTTGATTCTCCAATGTCTCCAAAGTGCCATTCACAAACAACTGGTCTTATATCTTGATCTCCATTCCTTTACCGCCTCCAGCACCCATAGAACTTGTAAAACATCTTGCATTCAGGCTATTTGTTTTGAGTACTTGATGGTGCAACAAAGATGTGGCAACCATAACTTCAGTTTCACATGTGGAGTGTGATGGCCAAAGCTCCAGGACACTCAGCACAGTGACCTGGTAGTCTGCAATAACCACAGTGAGATCCAGACTACATCAGACTTCAGACAACTCTGAAAAAAATTATATAAAGGGGTTTTTTCCTCTTCAGTTCTAGATTCAAAATCATTAAGTCATGAAACCTGAAAAGCTAGGAACTAACATTATCACATACTTGCAAATTCAAGGAAGCAGAAAGAGTTCTGAGGCTAAGCTAGTATTTAATTCCTGCCCACCTGTCACTAGCTTTGGTGTGATATGTTATCATGAATAAAAGAAAAAGAGGTACCAGATTTCTACGTTCTTTCTGTTGAAAAGGAAAAAGTCTTTCCTATGTTCTTGAGTACCCCATCTATTGAAATGCACAAGTAAACCTTAAAATAATTATAACTAACTGCAGTAGTCTCATTTATTTATGATGAATAAAACATGATGGAAAGCTGTCATAAAAAAAGACAGAGATTTAATCTCCTAAGGCACACAAGTGCATTTCCTGTTCATGTCAGTAAGAATAAACAGCCCTGTGCAAAGCCCAATGAATTTGGGGCTTAAGTGGCTTTGTCATATAAGAAAAAATTACTTAATATTACATGTTTCATGTACAAAATGAAGGGGAGGAAAGCGGGAAAATGAAGGAATAATAGCAGAAAACATGAGAAATATTCACTAAATTCAAATTCAGATTTATACTCCATTTTTTCTAGGTTGTCATGATCAGTGGAAAAAATCAATACTCCTGACCCCACAAGAAAACTGCTTAGAGCAGGGTGTTTCTGCTGAAAAAAAATTATTCTGAATGACATCTCTAATAATCTGTTCTCAGCAAACAGGAAATTCAATGGACTTAGGAGGTTACTTGTATCCTAAATTTTGTGATATTTTATCCAATATTAGCCTATTTGTTCCCACAATGGTTCAGTGTGAAAAGAAACGCCACAGACATACAAAACTGCAGGACACACATTAGTAATTCCATACAATTGCACAACAGCCAATTACCACATTTTGGAAATACGAACAGGTGTTCAGTGTGCAAAGTACCTGAATATTCCTTCCACACTGTTCAGCTTTGCTGGACCTCAGGTGAAACTTGGCAACCAGCTCTGGGCACTACACATCATCTCTGAGCACTACACATTATCTCAGCACCTTCTAAAGCAGTCTGGAGTTACTTAACAAGGAATGACAGAGGTCCAGAATGTTTCATTTGTGCCCTGTTTAATGTCCATGTAAAGGCTTTGTAAATCACGAAAAGGAGATATTATGCAGCTTATTCCAGAAAAGAGCAGGCAACAGACTGGACAATCTCTCTAGATCAAACCAAACCCTATTTCCTAAGAACATTAGCAGTAAAGTTCCTTTGTGCAATCCCAAGTGAAATGGCTTTGACCTAAGGACCATAAACCTCAACAAAGGTGGTTCTATGACCACCATAAATTCCACATCCATTGCAATGCACCAGCCCAAGGATCTCAGCAATACAAGCCCAAGTTGCACAGTAAGTAGTTGCCAAAGCCCAGCTTCTCAAAATGAGGAGTTACCACATTGTGCATGAGATAAAATAGAGAACTTCAAAGACAAATGGTGACAGCTCCAGTAACATTTTAGATCCATCTAAGAAGTGACATGACTGCTGACATCTGAACATCTTCTGACTAGCAGTTCCATTTAAGAAAATGTAAGGCATTATTTTAACATATTCTGGGGGGAGGGAAAACTGAACTATTTTTAAATTCACAGTTAGCAAAGTCCCACTTTATTCATGAAGGTTAGCCAGAGAAAACCAGTCTTATGGTCTCAACAGTGTGCTGATGCTTAGAAAAGCAGATATGAGAAAACCACCTTTTCTTAATAGACATGCTCTACATGTGACACACAGATTAGCTCTGGCTGCTTTAGAGATTAAAATTACTTTTCTCCTCATTTGCAGCTCTTTGCAATGCAAAATCCAACAGAAACTGGAAGCAGGAACTAGGCTGTTTCTGGGTCATACACCATTAGACCTGTTAGTTAAATGCCAGTTGCAAGGCTGCTATTCCTGGTTGGAATGTGTGAGCCACAAAAAACATGGCCTGACATTCAATTTATAGGGTTGGCACTTGGGCATCTGGAGACAGGACAAATTTTTCACAGATGATGCATATTTCAGCTAGAAGTCTTTAAAAGGCCCTGAATAAGGAATGCCACATTCAAAGAACAAGTATTCAGATTTTTGTCACATATTAGGTATTTCTTTAAATCACAAATTTTCACAATCTTATGTTCAGCTTGTAGAAAGGAGCAACCAAGAAATCACATTGATCAAAATGCTCTATTTTGACAATAAATCACTAACTGCTAAAACAGGAAACTGAATGCATGACTCTTGAGACACTGGCCTGCAGTATAGAGTTTTCTGAAACTAAAGTGATCTGTTACACTAAAGAAATACTTTACCAGGTAATTAAACTTAGTCTGCACTAGGAAAAAGATATTCAGGAAGAAATCAAACCCGGACTGATGTCTGCAGGGATGTTTTCAAATGCATCATTTCTATAGAAAATTTACGTATTTATTACATTTACAAAGGCCTGTGATTTCCTTAAGGACTTGAAATGTTAAATTATTTTCCCCCTGGTTCTAGTCTCTATTACTTTTGATTGCTTCAAGAGAATAAACAGGTCACTCTGCTCATTGCTTCAGCCATGTGACACTATAAGACTGACCAAAATTAACAAAACACAAAAGACTTAAGGAGGAAGAAAGAACACAGGAACTGACTTTAATTGGGATCACTACATTGTGCAGAACTAAAGGAAGGCTATAATATAGGAAACTGCTTTAGAGGAAAGTACAAAGGAGTCAGGATCTGGCAAGCAAATGTGATACACATGTGGTGAGGCAGTCTGCCATCCATCTTTCTAGAAGGAGATCTCTTTGTTGTTCTGCTGGGACAGTTTGTAGATGTCCAACTTGCAGAGTGTGCAAGAAAAAAACTGGAGCACTTCTAACAAAAAATAGTGATGTTTTGTAAAACACAAAGAGATTCAGGGACCAGCCCCGAAAACAGGGATGCTCTTGGTTGTCAGGGTAACGTGATCACCTCAGACAACAGAGACGTCAGCAGGAATGTGCAGCACACACTTGGTACCCAAGCACACAAGTCTTCCTGCTTCCCTTTTGTAATTGAGCCACAAAGGGATATAGGTAATTGCTGCTAAGGTGGGGATCAGTCTTTTCTCTGTGTTAGGGATCCAAGAAATCCAAGAATCTGGTTGATGCTTAAAAAACAATCTTTACTGGTGTTACCCATCCACCTTAAAGGCATTAATTAGAAGAATCAACAGATAGCAGAAAAACAGTGAACCATAAGGGATGATCCTTCGGTTTAATGCAGCAGTGTCCAGCAAATGTGGTAAGATCTAATGACACACAAAATATTACTATTACTTTCTTTAGGGTAACACTCATGTAGCTTTGCTTTCATTAGATCAGATGCCCATTCTGTGCGTTCTCACAAGAAGCTAATAAACATTTTTCCAGTTTTCTGCAGCCTGGCCTCTTGAAAGCTACATTGCATTCTCCACCAAACCAGGCTTCAAATCACCACTCTGCTGCAAACATGCAAATATTCAGATACACTATAGAATAAATGACCAGATGAAGAAGTCTTGCTTGTGTGCCTTGCTGATGATCCCATAAAACAATGTGAAGTCATATGTCTGACTAAATTAAAAATGTGCAAATTTTGAAGGATTTTTATTAATGAGTGTGGATACAGTCCACTGATCCCACAGCAGCATCACCTATGTGTCCTCACAGATCACTCTTCTATAGCAGTTTATATATTTGGTGATTTGGATAGACTGCTGTGGTTTTACCAGGCTGGTACCTAAACATCACCCAGCCTCTAACTCACTTTACCTTCCAGTGGGACAGGGGAAAGAGCTGGGGTAAAAAAAAAAGTAAAATTTGTGGGTTGAGACAAAGACAGTTTAATAGGACAGGAATTGAAGTAGTAGTAGCAGTAGTAGTAGTAATAATAATTATAATAATTATAATAACCAAATATACAAAACAGGAGATGCACAATTGCTCATTGGCTGATTTTTTTCCCTAATTTTTCGACTGAATATGACCCCAAATCGTGGGATAGCCCTCTGGACAGTTGGGATCAGCTGTTCCAGCTTGTGTCCCCTCCCAGCTGTGTCCTGGGCTCCTTACTGGTGGGGCGGGGTGAGAGGCAGAGAAGGCCTTGGCACTGTGTAAACACTGCTCAGCAACAACTAAAACATCACTGTATTATCAACATTATTCTCATCCTAAATCCCAAACACAGCACTGCACTAGCTATGAGGAAGAAAATTAACTCTATCTGAGCTGAAACCAGGCCATCCTGAAAAATTTGTAGAAAGCTATCTAGCAGAAAAGAATTCCCATGGAGTAGAAAACATTAAATATTCTGCATTTTGAATATTAAAGTTGACAAGAATAGCCTCATGGGTTTTTTATCTTACTCTATGTCACTGCTGTTGTTTTCTTTGAAGACTATCTTCTTAAAAAAGAGAAAAGTATTTAAATCACTTTGTTTAAATCCCTCTAGAGGCTAGACCAGCTCTTTAGCACTATGGAGTGAATAAAACATTCACTCACCAAAAGGGATACACATTAATGGTTTTGCAGGAAGAAGAAGTAATATGATTTAAAAAAAAAAAAAAAAACATTCAGGTACAACTAAGTTTATTTCTTCATTGTTCTGATATTATAAGACAATTTATACTCAGCAAGGATTAATAGAAGAAGGAGATTAAAACAAGTAAACGTGGAAAAGCCTCAGGCAAAAAGATAGAATACATGACTTAAATTTTCAGAGTAGCAAATTGAACAATCAATGTAGGTTAACATCTACACTTTTACTCCTAACCATTGTCGGGACTCTTTGCCTCCAATTTTGTAACACAGCCCTGCCCCAGCTGGTGAAAGATCCTGTTTCTTCACTCCTGGAGTCCAAGAAACTTATCTGTGCTTGCCCTTCCCTCTTCCCTCCCTGGATATGTCATAATTTGGCCAGTTTGCATTTAGGGCTAATAGATCATATGCAATAAATGAACATCTTTCCACAACAGTTTCACAGTTAATACAAGATGCCAGTGAGCTTTCTCTGCTCTGCTTGAAACTGAGTTGGTGTTGCTAGCATAAATATTTACTTTATATCCATAAACACACGTACACCTTCCCACACACACCCCTGTGACCATTATGTAGCTACATGGCTCATATTACCCACCTACAATTAAAGAAGTTTTTCAAGTTATAACTTGAGATGTCTATTAGCAGCTGTAGGAAACCAATGACCTGAAACAGCAGCTGGCACTGAAGGTACCTATAAACCAGCCATACCTTCAGCTAATATCCTGCTTTGCATAATTTACAGATGATTAACAATCTCAAGTTTGCTCCATCAATATGGGGATGGCAGTTCCCACATTTTGGCAGAAAAAGCCCCTTATCCCTGTGCACTTCCCTGCCTGCCTCAGCCCAGCAGGTTCCCCCTCTCTGAGACACAGACCCAGAGCTGCTGGAGAAGGAGCCCTGGGGGTTGCAGTGCTGCTGCAGGATTCATCATAGAACAACCATGATAGCCAGGAAACATCAACTCAGCTAACACATGAGCCAGGTAACAGATAAAAGTTACAAATAATAATGCTCTGTTTGTGTGTGGCACAAATCATCACACATATTACAGACAAATAATAAAATAAATAGTTTTTATGTCTCTTTTTGTTTGTTTCATATTGAAAAGCTATTACAGACAAATAATAAAAGAAATAGTTTTTTATGTCTCTTTTTGTTTGTTTCATATTAAAAATCTCTTAAAACCTCTTGCAATAGCTGCTCTACCCTGTGATCTAAAATACAAACCAAACTCTGGCAAGGCCAAGCACATTAAGTTTAAAGTCTACATCAAACACTTCTCTGGAGTTCTTTAGATGATAACAGATTAAATCCTTTTTTTCATCATCATATTGTTTTCAGTTCCACTTGACTAACATCAGACAGGAACAGCAGCTCAACACCTTTCTTAGAGGAGCTCTGCCACCACCTGGCACAAGGCAGGTGGGGATTATAGACAGTATGAACCAGAGTTCAAAATGCCCCTAAAATAACATGAAAGCAGAGCTGGATCATGAGGACAGCCAGAAATGGGAAGTGATTTTCAGAAATCACTTCCCATTTCTGGCTGTCCTCATGATTTCTCTTCTAAAGTAGAGCTTTGTCTCCATGCTTGGTGACACAAAATAAAATTACTAAAAAATTCTAGAAGTTAGAAAATAATAAGACATTACAACTCATATTCAGTTCTTCAAAGAAAAAAATGTTGTGGGGGGAGGTCAAAATCCAATGAGGTTAATTCCTTATCTAGGAGTTCATCTGGGAGATGTATACATGTAGGCAACTAGCTTAGAAAACTTTATAGATGATCTCAATGTGCATTTGCAAACATGGTCAGGTATGATTCATCTCTTCCTGAACTCTTAGATACTCACTGAATTCCAGATAGGAGTGAGGTCAAAGAACAGGCAGACATATTTGAAGGAATCAGATGGTTATGAATCTTATTCACAGAATCAGTGATATGCTTTTTGTAACTCTGAACACAAAATTTCCAGGCTTCACTTGAAGGTCTTATCCTAAACACCCTGCTGCAGAAGGACATCTATTCATACCCCAGAAGAAAAGAGTAACAGACATAACTCAGGAGAGGATTAGGCCAAATATAGCTAATATTGGTTTAAAACATATTTACAATCAAATCTTGATTTGCATCGGTCTTCACTAATTGGTTTACATGAATCCAGATTCCTGTGTGCAGCCTAAGTGCTGTACTCAACCACTGAATTTATTATGCTTTCCATTAAAAAAATGACCCCAGCACAATTGGTACCAGTGACCCTTCATGGTTTTGTTACTAGTTGCCAAAGCTGGAGAGCTGCAGAAGGGTCTGGCCAATGCACTGGCTTGGAGTTTTTATTTTATCCCAGCCTACACCCTCTCCTTCCACCCACCAGGTATCTGTTTCTCCCTCTCCACTATGGACTTCACACCCTCCTGGTTTTGCTGATCCTTGACTTCTCTAGGCTTCTTCTTTTTCTACTAAAACTTCAAGAGGTAGAAGTTAGTTATCAATCATTTATCCCTGTGACATGAGGTGTTTTTTATGTATGCATTCAAGTATGTCTGTATGACACTCCAGGATCAAGGATGATCTCTGCCTCCCTCTTTCAAGCACAAAAGCAATCAATGCAAATACTTTAATAGCAATGTCATAGCCATTCATCATTTCTTAAAACTTTAGATCCCTGCTTTGAAGTGATAACAGGTTAAATGACAGTACCGGCCCCCTCTGTAATTATGTCCCTTTCATGGCAAGTTTTCTGGTATACAACAGCTGGTTTTATTATTATTAATGCTGCATGATGACTACAAAAAAACTGACCTGAATGGGATAAAACCAAACCAGCTGTTTCATCTCCTTTCATCTATTCACATCTCAAAGGGGGCTTTGTGCACAATTGGTTTCCACTGAAGAGCTGAAAAATCACGTGTCACAACAGGGGCCCGAGGTATGTGGGTCATGGAATAAGCGGCAATCCCGGCCCCGCCATGGAAATCTCTGCCCAGCCCATCCTCCCCCCCTTAATCTCACCAGGATGAATTGGCACCGAGGAAAACAACGAGCACTCACTCACTCCACTTAATTTCCACAGAATAAACACAGAAATGAGACAGCCAGCACATTCAGTTGTAGAATCTGCCCTGAGAGTCCAGATGAGCAGAAGGAATGGAGAGGAAAGGGTTTTAGTCTCCAAAACAGGAAAAACAGAACCCAAATTTAGATCCATTACATTGTTTCTTCATAGAATATAGAAATCACTCTCTTTTTCTACTGCAGGAAATTATTTCTCCCAGCCCTGACAGCCTCCTTAGTTACCCAGATTTCACAAACCATACTTCTGTCACCTAAGCAGATACAACAGTGCTGCCCACCAACTCAAAATGACAAAAGCTCAAAACCAGAATGTTTTAATTACAGACCTCTTTTAATTTTACTCACATAGAAGAATTAGAGAGTGAAAGAAGCCCACAAAAACATCCCAAAGACACTCCATGGACTTCACCAAGGTTCTCCCATAGTTCCCATTTAATGATCCCAGATGCTGTTACCGGCAAACCTTGGAACTAAAACAAGTTTACAGAACCATCTTAAGTACAAACTTAACTCCCTAAGATACTGCAATAGTTAATTAGTACAGACTCGAGATGACAATGCCAGAAGAGTATACATGTAAAGTACATTTTAAGGTATTATTTAGCTGTGTCTCTGACATTTTAACAAAAAGCCATTCAATACATCACTTTATGTAGCCTATGAAAATGAATCATTCAAATAGATGTTTATTTTCAACAGACATAACTTTTAAAATAGAATGCAAAGAACATGCATGAGCAGCATTATAACCAACTGCTGTGATTCCCGTATTTTAAGTTGTCAGTGTAACAATTAACAGTGTGGTACCTCATATGCCCTTTAGTGAGTTAAACAATCAGTCAGCTTTATAACGAAGCACAGCTGTTAATTGAACACGTGCCAATAGTGGCACCTTGCATGGAGGGCAATGCTGACCTTGCACACCCAGGACTCACTGGGAGCAACAGCCTGGGTGCCAGCCCTACCCCAGCTCCAGGGAACTCCAGAGAGCCCCCAGCTCTTTGGGAAACCTGTGTATGAAACACAGTCCAGCAGAAATAGGGGTGTCTTGAATGTGGACACACGCTGGCACAGAGTCAGTATCCCACAAAACTAAGCAGGAGTGAAGAGCCTGGAGAACAGTGGAATACAAACACCCAGAAGACAGAAAATAATTGGCCTCAAGAGCAAAGCCTAAATCAAAATCCTCTCTGCTTTTCAGCCCAAGACACACATCACCAGGGAACTGTGCCAGCGTGCATCGCAGCATTTCTCTCTGCATGGACAAGTACCCAGTGAAAAACATCGCCCTAAAACTTGCATTGTACTGCTCCAAGCCACAATGTCAGGGCTGCTCTGAGTTTTATTTGGATCACAGGGCAAGATTTTTGTCCCTCCTCTCCACACCAAAATGCCACAGTGGAAAAGCTCTCCTCAGAGTAACAACCTGACACGCTTATATGTAAGTGAAGAAAATTGCATTCACACCACTATACCAAGAAAGAACCACACATCTTTGTTAATTAACGTTATTTACATAAAACATGATTTGGGTGGCTTTCTGCAACCAGCCTTAAGCTAACAGATCAGCCAGAGGGCAATGCAGAACTTCACACTGCTCCAGATCTCAGAGTTTCGGGGCTGAAACTTTCAAGAGGCCTGTGCATACTCAGGGAGACATCAGTGTCAAAGGGGACCAAGGTGAAGAACAACAGCATTCAGATTTCTAAAATATCTAATATGCAAGTTACTGTACAGTTTTATTAGCTGCAGCCCTTTTACATAGTCTTTTTTCTCAAGTCTTGTGTTAATGGCTCAAGCAATAATTTACAAGAAATCTCTAATTTGGAGAAATGGTGTAATAAACATTAAGAAAAACTTCTTTGGGATTCTTCTAATACACTGCAAAAATTGAACCCCAAGTAGAGAAAAAACAAAGCAAAGCAAACCATTTGCACTGTCCTGTTAGAGTAACTCCTTTGCAGTAATCATTCTTTGCAGAATCAAGGATTTAGTGTTACAACTTGTGATGTTCTATTAAAGCCTTGGAGACAAAAACTCTATAAAATACATTTCAACACTGTAGCCAAAAAGAACAAATAAAAAAAACCTAGCTGTGAGCAACAGATTTTTATTTTATCTGAACTAGCCATAAATTTGCATCTGACACCAAAACTCCCTTGTTTTTAGCATTGTGAAGCAACGAAGGTGCATGATAAACTGTAGTCCTATCAGATACAAATTAGAAGCAAAAATATTTAAAAGTATCATGGAGAACCACTGAAGTTGTGATGACGGATACAAAGACAACAGTAAACAATTTCCAACTTGGCAGACCAACTCAAATCAATCTGTTATGGAGATTAAACACTTGGAAGCTTAATTGCACATGCCTGTGTTACCACACAACAAAAATAAAACCGGAGATAAATATTTCAAACATCCAATGCTTTCACTAGTGTCTTCTATCTTACATTCTCTGTAACATGTGAAAGCATCAAGGAGAAAATACATGGTCCCTCTTCTGAAGGTAGAAACTGAAAAGTTAGATTTTCATAGCTCTAATAGAGTCTTAAAGGGGCACGTTATCCAAGCAGATACATGCTTGCACATTTCCCTTCCCAACCTTCTCAAATCCAAGCTAGGAAACGGAGATTAAAGATCAAGGCAGGCTTGAGCTGCAAACAGGTGGGCAGAGGCAGTGTGTGAACCTTGGGCATTCTGCAATCCCCCATGCAAATGTAATGAGTCCTGGTGTATCTGCAAGGTCACCTTGGCTACTGCTGGCCACCCCCAGCGGAGCTGCCACCCCTCTGCACCGGGGCAGTGCCAGTCGGTCCCCTGGCAGCACCACTGCTGCCCCAGGTGCATGGTGAGCCCCAGGTGAGTCACCCCTGGCAGGAGCCTGCTTCCCTGCAGTGGCTATAAATGGAGCCAGAAGGACTGGTTCTGACCAGGCACATCAAAGCTGGGCGTCTGAGTGAAGGCAGATGAATCCTGTTCTTCACCTCTGAGTCACGGTTCCTCCCCTGATTTTCACCTGAGGCTGCACAACTATGTAACACCCACAGGCAGGATTTAAAATACATCCTGGCCAAGAGCAATCTGTAAAGCAAGAGGATACAAAATTTTGACAGTTTTATCATAAATAGCCCGTAGGCCTTCTAAAAAGAAGCCATGCAGGGAAAACAATTACAGCCAGATAACCGCATGTTTTAATGGGAGTGCAGATCTCCTCTGAAAATTAACTTCACAATCATGTTGTTGGGATATGTTTATTGCTCCTCAGTGATAAAAATAAAACTATCATTTAATTTGACTGCCAGGGCTGAAACCTCCACCAAAGCTTCAATCTCCCTGGTTTACACAGCACCATCAGCCCCATTGCTAACACCATATTAGCACTGCTGTCCTAAGAGGTGCAAAAGTCAAGCTAAATATTCCTTTGATGCCCAAAATAAACAGACAATACTTGAAGCTGCAGAGAAAAAGCATTTCTGTTGTAACAATTTTACCCTTTCATATTAACAAACTATAAATAGATCTAAAAGTATTTACTGAAGGCCAAATTCTGCAGAGCTGAATTTACCCAGTGGGGTTATGTAAGAAAGGGTTTCAGAAATGCGCTAAATGGGGCTGATGTTACAGCTCTAGAAATAATGTTTTCCATTTTCATGCATTCCACTTTTTTTCTCAGTTTCTTAAACTGATAAATTTGCAGTGATGTTTTTCTCTTCAAACAACTCTCAGTACCTGATGATGATGAGTTGGAATGAAAACTGGCACTTGCGGCCCCTTTATGCCAGTCTTTCCTCCCTCATCCAACAACAGTTCTGCTGTAAACATAACCCAAAATTACAGAAGGGCAGAGTTAACCAAAACAGTCTTCAAAAATGATTAATTTAAATCTCCCTGAAAAACTTTTATCATTGTCATTTAATTTCACTTGAGCAGATTTACAGTACTTGAAGTATTTTGGCAAGTATAACAGATCGGTGAACAGTGAAACGAGACAGAGACAATCTGAGTCAGGCATTTCTGCCTGCTGCCCATCCTGCTGCCTGCCTGTCTGGGGTCCCATACACCCAGCTCCACAGGTTGCTAAAAGAAACTCCTGAATTTATCCCACATTCAGGCACAGTCAAGTCAGTAGCACCGACAGTGAAGGACCAAGTTGCTCTTGTACTCCATATTTTACTCCTAAATGAAGAAGCCCTTGCTTTTAGGCCTACAACCAAGCATACAGCAATTCCTTTACTATAATGACAGTGATAATAGCAGAATATGAAAGTTAGAAAATTAACAACAGTAGAAAGTTAGCAACAGTAATTCCATAGTAAAATTCATTTTTCTCAGAGCATAGGGAAGTTTTTCTCACCCACAGCTTCCCACCAGTATAAGCAACATGCACATATTCAATGGAATGTGTGGAAAGAACCTCAAAAGCCAGGGAAAGACAGAGAGAAGACTCCTCACTGTTAACTTTCCCCTTTACTTCTACCTCCACACAGTAGAGGACCAGGGTAAACACCCAGGCAAGAGCTCACAACAGCAAAGCTTCCCCAAGGCACAAAATTCAAGACCCTGCTCCTGCAATCTCCGTAGGGACCCACAAGGTTTGCTGGCCACATCCACATTTCCCTGCAAAGCCACAGATGTAATCAACAGAGGTGGGGGGGGGTGCTCCACATCACAACTCTAAAAGCAGTTCTAGTTCTCTCCCCAGAGAATCTCATTTAAAACACAACCACGCTGTTAAACCACCATGATTTGCTTGTCTGCAAGACTGAACTGCCAGGCTGCTCTCTGTGACTTCTCCTAAGTGGTGACATGGATGTCCAAACCCTTCTGTATCGTGCCAGCAGGTGGAACAGAGTTTGGCCAAGAGAGATCAAGTCCCCTTTGCTCAGCACTGGCAACAGCAAGTGAAATGCTGCCATGCAAAGACCTTCCCTGAGACAACCCAGATTTTGGGTTCTGCCTCACACAGGTGAGCTCCAGCCTTCAGTATATGGTGTTTCAACTAGTGGTGTATCAGGGTCAAATGATACCAAGGAATATTATAGAAAGCAGAAAATATTTCTAAATCACTGCTTCACACAACAACCTATTGAGAGAGGATATGAAGTCTGACTCACTGTAATCTTCATACATTTAATGGATTTTTCCACACTTCAGTTGGGCTCCATACCAACAGGAAGAAGGTTATTTTCCTCAGTGAGGATCATTAACAATTCATATGCAGCAGTTTCTGCCATATGTGGCTCGTCAGCTGACTGCCTTGATCTGTTAACCAGTCTGCTGGTGGGGTTCTTCTAGCTTAAATGAGGAGCACATTATTTTATAGTTTTAATAATATTACCAAAAAATTATACTAAAGCCATTTGCTGTGAAAGAAATGCTGCTTTTATTCAGAAAAGGTTGTTAAACCATCCTCTACCTAAACGCGTTGCTCATTTTTTCTCATTCTCCTCTATTCTTGCGGGGGAAGAAGGAGATGTGGGAGGACATTTGCAAGACATAAAAAGCTTCAGAAGTTTCCAATTGGTACCATGCACCGATAAAACCTTGTTTCAATTGGCCAGAAAACAAGACAAGAGAGAAAGGGGAAAAAACTTGTAGTAAAGAACAGTTCTCCCACTTGCTCCCAATCCCTGCTTAGTTCACTGAAAAAGGGGTAAAAAAGTATCTTCCCATCAACATAGAAAAAGCAGATTTCAAAGCAGTTTTCTACAAATATCAGCACTATCTCTACTGCACTTCCTCCCTGCACTGAATCACCATTTTGCAAATATCCAAGTTTTGGTTAAACATGAGCAATTATAGGAAGCAAAAGAGAAAATCATTATTTCACTTCAGCTTTATGCAAAGTTATACTTACGGAAATCAATGAAATTATTATTGTTGTGGAATGAGAAGAAAATGCATTTTACATTTCTCCAAGCTACTTACATTCTGTGCTCCATCTCAGATGATGACATAGTCACCAGTACTCAAGACTGGTCAACAGTCCAGCAAACTTGTCAATTAATGATGATTCCCCTACTCCACAGACAAGCACATGCAAAGTTACACCCTGCATTCTGGCCCTTAGCTGACACAGTAGTGACTTCATCTTCTCTTCATAATCCATATAAACTACTCTACTTTCAACACATATTTCTAATCAGCTCATCTCAGAGTCCCAGAGCTGTCTGTATGTATCACATATGCAAAATTGACTTTGTCAAGGAAATAAAAACCTCCACAAAAGAAAGCACCAAGAGCAATCAATGCATCCATGCATTCGGATGGTTTGGGCCAGAACAGATCTGTTTCCAGAAAAAGGGGACAGATCAAATATGACCTTCAGTTATTATGTCTACTCTTCAGATTCCTAATCCCACTCCATGAAACCTGTATCTATTTCAGAAGGATGATAAACTGAATTATTCCAAATCCAATATTTAATGGTTTCTGCAGTGACAAGAAAACACAAGAGTTCCTAAGCAGCACAAAGATACTGCCAGAAAACAAGTTAAAGGAATTTTGGCTGTTTTCCTATAACATTTGAACAGCCAGAAATACAAATTTTACAAACACAGAAAAGGGTCATAAAGAACCATTCCAGCTGTGTTTGTTTTGAAAAGAAATTTGTTTTAAAATAAAACTTAATCATGGCCTCAGAACAAGAAAGATGGGGAAGGTCTAGCACAGGCAACTCCAGGGTTCTGCTCCTCACCTCTCATGGAGTTTGGGGCAAACTGTGCATCTCCACAGCATTCTCAACACCCCTCACTCTTAACTGCCTGGGGGGATTTGAAATGCAGCTACAAAGCTGAGATGCAACAGAAAACATTTTTAGTCCAAATGTTAATGGTTTAGTTAAACCTGAGTTCAAGCTATAAATGTTTTGTTAAAATTCTTCATGCCACATTCAAGGGATTGGTCCAGAGATTAGTAAGAAGTATTTTTCCCACCTTAGATAACAGAAGAGATGAGGTTATAGCAATTATTTATGTGTGTTACATTTCCTTGGCATGGAGAGCTAAATTAACTGACTGCATTTTTTAGGAGTAGCTCTTAGATGATTTCAACAATGACCTTCCTGTACTACCAAATATCTATCTCCAAAATAAAAAAATAAATTCTGACAATCCTGGGAAACTGAATATTGTTACAATATCAGGACTTAAGGAATTTGGTTTACGGTACAGTAATAACATGGCATATTGTTAGCAAGATGAAATCAGCTTAGTGGTCACAAGAACAAAAGTGAAATCAACTTAAGATTGTTTCTTTGAAAGGAAAAGATGACTTGACAGACAGTAATCAAGAGTTATTTTGTAAATGGATTTGCTGATGCTTTCCAAAGGAATCAAAAACTCTTAAGTTATTCAAAAATAAAAATTACACTGTTTCATTTTTAAATACTTGTCTTCTCAATTTAATTTGTAATTAAAGTGGATATTATGATATACATATAACATGCAAGAAAAATTCTTCTGGCCTTATTTTTGGAAAAATTGAAACCTGTTTCCCTTTCTAATAGAAAAAAAAAAAGAAAGCATGATTTCTGTTACAATAAAACAGTACTGAGATTTATTTTCCATTTGACTGAATATTCAGGTACACTGAAGAAATTATTTCAGCGGGACTGAAGAAAGGAAGTTAGCCCAGAGCTGGAGGCCAGCTTCTGCAATGATTTCATGGATTTGAGGTTTCCTTTCTGATGGATTCATGCTGATACACCTTGAACCCATTTAGGGTTAAGTCTTCTTTTGTTCCTATACTGTTGATTAGCTTCAGCATCTGAGCTGGAACGAGTAGCAGGAAAAGGCAGAAGACCTTGCATGTTGATCATGAAAACAAAAGCATGTTCAAGTAAGATAGATCAGCACTGCAAAACTGGAAATATGTGAGCTAGAGGAGGCAATATTTTAACAAGTACTCTATCTCCTCCAGAAGGATAATGCGATCCTGAGGTCTCATATTAAGACAACATGCTTGATTAAAAAAATTATTCTTAAGACCTGCCTAAAATTATGAAGCCTCCAAACCTTTATGTGATATCGCTGCAGCATTTGTAAGGTCTGATTCACTGGTTGAAGTGCAACTCCCTTCTGCTTCAGCTCACCAGCTGAAAACACATCCCCATGACAACCCGGGAGCCGCGGAGGAGAGCACAACACCCAGCCTGCTGCCAAGCACTGCCGGAGCCCTCCTCCAAAGAGGGACCTGCCAGCCCACAGGAGCACACTCCTGTCACTGCTATGGGGCCTGGGCACGTGTGAGTCACCCTGGATTAGAAAATCTGAAGAGAATGGCATTAGGGGCATGCCAACAATCCTAACACTCAGCCGACTTTTTCACTTCAAAAGTGACAATGCCATCTCTGCAATCTAATATATTATTAGTGTGAAGAGATCAGGAAAAATAAGAGGTTCTTTAGATGTCCAAATGTCTAACTCCTGCTTGAGCAGGATCAGTGACCAACCCAGACTTGCAGTATGAATGCATTACATCTCAGAGCAGGGAAGCTGGTTTTCCTCCTCAACAATACGCAAAAGAAATCTGCTAATGGTAAGGTTGGAGTTGAACAAAACATTGTAACTGCATTTGTCTAGATCAACACTGCAGACAGATTATAATCATTTCACCAGTAAAAGCAAAATAATTAGCTGCATTTATCACAAACAACATCAAGCACTGTGTATCTCAGCAGTTGTACTGCTCCTTCAATTATTCTGCCTCTCTGTTACATAAGCTCTACTCTGCAGCTCCAGGTGATACAAGAAAAACCCAAATTCATATCACTTTTGTAGCCTATTTTATAGCACAGAGAAAAAGAAAAATATGTTGGGAAAAATCAGGAAAATCACCTGGTATACTATTTTGAAGTAGTTCCACTTCAGTAATTTCTTAAACATAGTCTCATGATCCACTTTGGGCAAGGACTTAATGGGTTTGGCAATCAGAGCTACCCAAGCATTGAAATGATCCCTGGTTAAAATAAAACACGACTGTAATAAGTTCAAGGTAGTTGGTACTTGTGTGCACTATTTCATCCTCACCAAATACGACAATTAGCTCACATGGTGAAATCCCAGCTGAAAAGAAACCAAGAGCAAAACCTCATTACCTTGAGGCCATGGTGACCTCTCCTAAAAAGACTGCAAAAATCCTGTTAAAACAGAGTCCACTTATTACAACATTATGGTGAGTACATACAACTTGCCACAAATTTTCCTGACCAATATTTACAGAAATTGGTTCTGGAAAACAAATTCTACCATCTCAGTCTTCAGGGGCTGGCAGGCTCTCAGTTCAACTCTTCCCAGGAAGCATAAAATCACAATCAACAGAGTTCAGACGGCATTTAGTGTCAGCTATACAAAGTTACTGGTCAAATATTACATAGCTATTGCTGCTTAGCTCTTAAAAATTTTTCATGTTTAAAACTAGAGTGCAAGATTGAAACTTAGTATTTTCTAACATGGTATTTTTCAGTCATCTCTCCTGACAACTTGTTCCGGTTTGTGCGCATCATACTTCCTATTATTTCTTAATTTGGTAAGTAAGTTCACAGTACTCATAAATTCATACCAATTATACAGTGTAATCAATGGCAACAACCCACTGGGAAGTCAGGCACCAACTCTTCAACATCTTCTATATCCCTTAACCCTTCCTTGCCCATACCCACACTCATCACCTGTCACGTGAACCACAGCCACCTGCAAGAAGAGGCTGGCAGAGCTGGTTACTGCAATTCAGAGTGACACTGCTATGCAGGTGCTTTCCAGAAGCCTTTTAGGACACACTAGTTTAAAAGATGCCTCCTGGGAAACAGCACATGGATGACACCCATGGAGTCTGGCTATGAGTATGGTACCCAGCCAGCCTCTGGGAGCTGCCTCAGCTCCAGGCCGCCGCCGGGACCTGGCGGCCACACTCAGGGAGAGCCCATGCACTACCTGTGCCCTGCAGCCTGCAAATCCCATCTGTCTCCTTGACAAGCAATTGCACATTCTTTCTAGGAAAGATTTTAGGACAACTGCCAAAACACACTCCTTGCATTGTTTCTGCCTCGTGCTGTCACCACAAGGCCGCATGGGATGGCTGGAGATGGGGACCTACCACGGAGCAAATATAAGTGTCTGGGATTTCCTGATGGACATGCAACCAGTGCAGGACACACAGGCAAAAGCAGGCCAAGAAGCCACCCAGGGAGCCACTGCTGGAGTCGGTGCCACCAGCTCACATTGTGTATTGATCCCACCCCATGGAGTGCCACAGCCTGCACGGGCTGGTTTGAATGTTGCACCAAGTGCATTCTGGGGTGAAAGTCTAATTTTTCAAGGCAAATTAGACACACAAGGACTCACATTAATTACAGGTTCTGGGCACTAATCCATGAAGACAGGTGCAGAAACCACAAGCTTACTGCTGTTTCAAGAGTTTAGTGACGGCAAGCCAGAATCAGTGTGTGCCCCATCCCAGGATACAAGACCTTCTGTGTCTGAGCAACAAGAGCGAAGCAGCACAAAACAACAAACATTCACATGAGAGTGCTGCTCAGAACTTTACTCTGAGGGAAACTCTGCTGGCTCTGTTACCAAAAAACCTCCCTCCTGGCCTTCTTCACTCTTTGCATTTACTTTATATATTTCTTTTTTTAAACAAGTAAGAGCTCTACTACCAAAATGACCAGTCTAAACACACAGAGGTTTTTAGAGAAGTTTTTATTAGCTCCTTTAAAGAGTCAGAACAGGCTAAAACAGCATTGCTACTAATGAGTCACATTGGTGGGCTGCAAGGAAAGTGCTTTTGAACACCACCAACAAAACTGTTCCTCATAAGAGGCTGCTTACCATTACACTCTACCAGATAAAGCTTGGAGAACTTGTCTGAAAAGGTTACTGTGTTCTCCATTCCCATCACCTGCACCTACACTGGTAGGACCAGGGTCAATCTGAGAAGTGACAGCTTTCCTGCTTTTACTGAGACCAAGACCCAGTTGTATGGCCTCTGTTCTGGCTGAGTAAACCCTCTGAGACCAAAAAAACCTAATTGGGTCATTAGGTGGAGGCATTGCTACTGAAGATGTTTCTTCCCTCCAGCAGCTGAGCTCAATGCCATGTTCCCAGCCTTTGCCAGCTGAAAAAACAGACCACCAGTTTCTGGTGTCCAATTGACTGCCAGGGCAGATGCACAGCACAGTCTCTTTTCTGAAGACAGATATGGATGAAGGTCCCACACACCCATCTCACCCATTCCTGCAGCTGACACATATCCAAGAGGGAGGACAACAGGTGAATTCTCACAGATTCCCCATAGGGAGACAAAATAATTTTCGGTAGGACTTCATATTTCACAACCATCAAATCCCTTTTCTCTTCCTCTTGATCAACAGCCCAGACCTTGGAAATACCTTCAAAACAAAACAGGACCAGCACAAACCCTAAAATGAATTATTTCAACCACTAAAAGCCACAGACTGGCACATTATAACTTCCCATACACCCTTCCCTCAACCAGGCCCTTAATGCATTTTCAATTATGTGAATAATTTGCATAATTAAGGTGCATTCAATACAGGTTTTTTCAACTGGTCAGAATTAACTGGAAAAACTCTGCTGTCACAATTATTTCATTTCTGAAGGCAACCCCCTAAGCCACTCTGGTTTCAATAGTTTAGTTTGACTTATCTAGGGCAAATCTAGAGCAAACTTAGTGTAATTTGGAAAAGGCATTCTGAACCTAGCATTTTTAATAGTATTTCAACATCATGGTTGGGAAGTTCAAACATACAAGACAAATACAAGCTCAAGTCCAAAAAATCTTCACTGTGTACAACCACTACAATTCAGGCATAAACAATCCACTGTGCTGCAGCATCAGCAGTTATGTAACTTTTCTTCATCCAAAACATATTGTTCTACTCCCTTCCCACCTGACCATGCCCAGCCTGCTGCAGCTACAGAGTTTACACAAACCTCACAAGTGCTCATAAAGTGCCAATTATAATCTCATTCTTTTTTATTTCCCCTGTTCCAGCCCTTGCCATTTTTTTAGGGGATGGGCCAGAAGCTCTTCAAAAGGATCCAGTTACTTTACAGCAGTCCTGTTCAAGTCAGGAAGAGATACAGATGGCCTTCAGTGATTTCTTGTGTTCAAGGGATGCCAGCTCAGAGAACAATTGTGAATGGCTGAAAGACTGACTTAAAAACATCTTGATAAACAAATACACCAATAACCCTTAAATGAATTTGTTTGCCAATAATTAAATGCATTTAGCTTCCCAAAGCTGAAATGCCAAGGATGCAAATGTTCATTAAAATCTAAATGCACTATAATCAATACAAGATGCAACACTAGTTAAATGAGCATAGTCTAGAGCTCAAAAAGACAAAAAGATCTACAAATCTGCATTTTTGTTTAAGTTGCATTGCATGTTAAATTCTGCTGCTTACAAGCCAAACACTCTGTGCTTCACTGATACTAAATTGTCCCAATGAAGTCAATAAAAATATTTCTGTAATGAGATAAAAATAATTCAGCTCTATGCTAACAGAAAACTTCATCCAGGGAAAAATGTTTCTTCTTAAATATCACATGAAAATGTAAATTAAGCAGTGGGCTGGTGCCTGCCATGTAGTTTAAATGAAGACTACTAAGGCAGATTTAATTTTGGATGCCAGGAAACTAGGATGCCTTCTGTAGATTTGAGAAAATACGATACCACAGTACCAGTATGACTTACCTAGAGAGCAAGTGGTGCTTCAAGATACTGAAGGCAGTGGAGATGCTTCAGCAGTATCCAGGAACAACCTCACAAGCACCTATAGGGACACTTAACTCAGTACCTAAAGTTTCATATATTTCTGGGCAATATGCAAAATATTTCCACTATATAAGCATGGAAATACCTTGTAAGAAACTTCTGTTCCTCCAAGAAAATACAACCCCACAAACTGAAATGAACTTTAATTGCACTGAAGCCAACACTGCCCTCTTAACATCAGCAACAGGTCACAGACCTTTAGGTGCAGAGTGAAATGGAGATGAGAAGAAGGGCTCCCCAGATGTCCCTGATGCTGTCCCTGCCCATGGCACTCATGCCGTCAACCCCTGCAGGGAGGATCCAACCTGGCTCACCTGGAGTGGCACCCCAGAGGGATGGGCCTTTCTAGGTATGTTGACCAGAACAGTTCCCAGCAAGTTTGGAACAGGGAATGTGTTGGTTCATTCCATTTCTTTTCTAGACATGTTAGGAACTCAGGAATAAAGGAACATACCTGGAAATTATCTGAAATGCAGTCCAACCATGAATAAAGGCTCTGACTTTTCTTGTTGTCAAGAAAAGCAGGTCTTGCAAGAGAATCAGCTCCCTGCATCACAGTGGTGTCTGGTGTCTGTGATGCATCTATCCACAGACTATCAGTCTGGAGTGGGATAGCTGTAAAATCTGTAAAGCAGCTTTTGGAACTGAAAGGCCCCTGAAGTAAAAGGACTTATTCTGATTATAACAAACAAATCCTATTCCAGCTGTAACAAATGAATCCATTCTTTCTTGCATGAAAAGCTATGTATTTTTTTTTAATCCTTTTTTTTTCTACCTTACTGGTTATATATACAGCACTTAAAATAACTTGAACTAAAATCCACTTATCAGGTTACTTGGATTTCTAGAATAGAAACATAGAAGTTTTAGTCAGAATTCCTGTCCCATTTTCCCATTGTTGGGTAGTAGAAAGAGTCACAGAATCTATTTGTCTGGGGCCTCATCAGAAACCTTGCAAATACCAATAGTGAGATTCTCTGGCTAGGATGTCTCAGTTTTGTCACATGAATCCATCTCATTAATCTGGTTTCCACTCCTAGACAATGGTTAGAGACAGACACTCCTGGGCTACAATTCAATTAGACCATCAGATGTCTAAAAATAGGATCAGGTGAATCATATCCAAGAAAAAACTGTTCTTTTCCTTTGATTACACAGGGACCCTATAATCATTTGATCAGAAGCAGACACCCAAACTGCTATCTAACCTTACACAAGATGATTCACAGCTTCAGCAGCTCTGACAGAGTCCACCCAAGACCTCTGTGCAGCCATTAGCCCAAATAAACCAATATTCTCCACTCAGATGCCAGGACCCAGAAGGGTCAGTATAAGAACTGAATGTACCCCTTCAGCTCTACTGCTACACAGGGCTGAGTTACCACAACCAGTTCTATGGGAAATCTCTTCTGTGTTCTACATTCACATTTCAAAAATTATACAGAAGAGAGATGCCAAAATAGAAACATTTTGTTTCAATACCTTTTTTTAAAATTAAATTTTACATGCAACACAAGCTCTAATGTGTTGGACTGAAAATTTCTGTCCAAATAGCAGGAATGCATGAAAATCCCAGCTCATGACAAACCACACTGTGGTGCCTTCATTCCTGTGTGATCTGGCTGATCCTATAGCAAGAAGCAGGTAACTCCAAAGCTTGATACAGTTTGGTCTCACACAGACAGCTTCATACAAAGGCCCTAGCTATCACCAGTGCTTCTGGGTGTATCTATATGGAGAATATTCCCTCCACAAGCTTAAACAATTATGCTTCTGCAATATTATAACAGCCAACAGGACAGCAAGTATATACCATGTTTACATGTATTTTCAAGAAACAGGTGAAAGGATGCACACAGGTTAGATAAATTAAACAGATCCACAAAAACCACAGGTATTCTGCATCTCATTCTTTCTAAATTAATAATTCAAAGACCTGCATTTCTCACCAATAGCAGTGGAGCTGCTTCTTGAGTGCTTCTTCTGCACTCAAAAGACATTTATCACCGGTACAATAAGGAGGATATTATTTGAGTGATGACCTGGAGAGGCCTTATCCTGCAAGATGCCAAGTGCTTCCTGTGGTTTGAAAGTGACTCTTGTGTAACCATGAGATCTGTCAACACTAAAATACACACACCTTCCTTAGCCTGCCTTCCCCCCCATGGGCCATGTCTGCTCACCAGGACTTCTTCTGACCCTGGAATGTAACATCTTTGGGGTAAAAATCACTTCTTTTCTATAATAAACTGTAGTGACCAGGCCTGACACTGACTGTATTAAACATAAATAAAAATCAGCACTGCACATCCATATTGCTCTGTCAGTAGAGCTGACATTCATATAATGACAAGGCTCCTTCTGTCTCCCCTCAAATGTCACCGAGGTAGCTCACACTAGATATATCATTTTATTTTTGACCCTACCTGTTCATAGATGGGGAGATAATAATGCATCTCACATACCAGCTTTCATTTCTCCTATTTATATTGTAAACTCTTATGACTGGCCCTGCCTCTTACTTTCCACAACACTCAACAGCAGTGGTTTGAACTACACTCTACTGTAATAAGAGGATCTACACCATTCATTATCTCCAGATCAGAAAAATGCCCAAGGTGGCTTAGCAAGACTAGATCTCTTACACACCTGTGGCAGTATAGTCCTACCTAATAAACCGCCTAGATAAAACCATAAAAGATGTACTAAGAAGACCAGTGGGAGGGAATGAAGGTGACAATGCAGTAGCCAATAAACCTGGAAGTCCCTTGTAGGAAACCATTGACACTGGTGGCACCAAATACTACTCTGTTTCAAAGGTCCTGACAGACCTTTTTTTTTTTTTTTTAATTTAAATTCACAGATTGCACAAAAAGCTTCAGGAAATGGGAATATTTCTTCTGTTGGGTAGGAATACATCCATTACCGTGCACCAGGATTTGATAGCATTAAAACAACAGGTCTTGCACTGGCTTGAATACATTATAAAGTAACACTCCACTTAAATAATGAAGTGTTGCAATACCCCTGGCAAAACACTAATCTATGCAGTGAAAGCCAGACAAGAAGAAAAATGTGTCTTACCACATAGTAAATAAATTCAAGTGTTTAGTAAACCTTTATAAACACCAGGACTTGAATGCCATGACAAATGTAGCACTGAACCAGCCTGAAGGAAGGGCAGGTTGAGGAAGCACAACCCACCTTGGGGCAGAGGGCTCCTGTGCAAGGACACCCTCCCAAGACCAGTGATTGGGATGCAAACAGCCCATGAAGAATCCAACCTCCTCTGCTCTTGCAAACCCTCAGCCTGATGTAAAGGGGAGTAGATCCTATCCATGATATCCATGATACCCATGGCAAGGCAAGGCAGGCTTTTTGGGTGGTCTAGGAGAAGGGAGAACAGGCTGCATCACTTACAGCAGGGCCTACTGCTCAGCCACCTTTATATTTAAATAAAAAATAACAAAAAAAAGACATTATATTTCACTACAAGGATGTAGTCAAACAAGCTTGCTAAAACACAGGGCCCCTTGTGACAATGGACATAACACAGATGTCAAAAATGGCACAGCTATCTGTAACTGTAAAATTGGGGATTTAATTGCCCCAATGATCAAAGAGGTAAAAATTACTCTTCATATAAATGTTTTAGGTTCCACTGTGTGGATCCAGACAGCTCTTATCTGTGAAACTCTGTAACATCTCAATTACCAATGCCACAGAGACCAGACCAGCTTCTCAGCTGTACAGTCTGGCCCAAGACCATAACCCTGTGCCAATATGCAAATTGACTGTCCCATTGTTAATGATTCAGAAATGCTAAATTTTTGGCAAGTTAACAATAAAGAGAATTTGAACTACATACATTAATACACTAAGGCATTGTGCATTGCAACTCCCCAGGTACATCAGCAACTACATATATTAAGCTTTGGAGATACTTCTTTTTGCATAGTTGAAAGGTCTGAAAAAATAACATTAGGGCATAAGCTGTCATCTGTCTTACATGACAATGAAGTTATTTGGAGGTTAATAATTTTGGGGTTATTATTCTCAAATACAGTTCTTATTAAAATAGGTTTTCATAAAAACATATACAATGACAATTCCTGGGTATATTTAAATAAAATACAACTCTATACTGGGGATTCTGTGAAGAGCTTTTATCACTATTTATGGTATTAAGTGTTTCTTCATCTCACAACTACAACATCCATGAGAAAGAGAAAGACATATCTAGGTCCTGCTACTAAAATTATCTATCAGGATAAAGCAGCTCTGATCTCAGGGTATATTTTCTAACTTGCCTTTAGCTAAGAGATTCTTTCTAAGAAAGGAAAGCTAAGGAAACCCAGCCTAAAGCTGTATGTGAAGCTGTGAGCCATGCTGCCTCATCTGCTCCCTTCAGGCATTATCCAGGAAAAGGAGCAGCCACCCAAGCCCTGCTCCCATTCCATTTGACAGAATTGCTGAATATAAACTTCCATGCCTCTGCTTGAGGAGCTCTGACCATTTTTAATTGCCAGTTATTTTTACAGATTTCTAATTACGTTTTGCTCAGTTCTTAGAAAAAGCATTGCCAAGATCAATAACTTTTCACATCTTCAGCTTTTTTCATATTTGAACTTTACTCAACCAAGGTTTTCCAAGCTTTCTTTTGAAACCATTGTGCAAAATGTTATTCCTAAATCCTGAATTCTTCTAAAAGTTTAACAAAATACAATAAGCCAATTTTCCTTCTTTAAATAGTGTGAAACTGAAGGAGGACAAGCTTACCTCCTGACATACACAGTCCAAAATATTTAATTTATGCCCAGCATAAAGTAAAAGACAAAATATTAAGTGTCTACACTTTTGAATTAAATATATATACTGAAATTTCATTAATATTTACAACAAAGGACTACAAATAATTATCAAATGTGCCATTCTAAAATGCAGCATTTAATCTGATGTGTCCAATGGTTATAGTTTGTGTCATAAATTGTTGCAATCAACCTAATTAAATATACACTATTACTTGAGTAAGATGGCTATGTTCATTCTAAAATTAAATATACTGCAGCTGTTAGTGCTTTGGTTACATTTTTGAGACCATCCTCCCCTTTTCAGCAAGAATAGCAAATGCAGGAGAGCATTTTCCACTGTCTTCCAGCTCTGGGAACACCAATGCCTACATTTCACCTAAGAATGGGCAGTCTCATTTCAGTCAGTGGGAATACTGGCAAGTTTAAATTCAAGCAGAATCATGGCTTAGCTGTTCACATGTAATAGTCAGGACATAAACCAAATCACATTTTTAAAAAAATCCTGTTAAATTTCTTATTTCTGCCAAAACTGGCCATCATTGCAGCTTGCTGGTCACAACCTTGAACTCAACCCACACGAGACACCATCACTTTCAGGCCCATGACTTTTTCCTGATATACAAAATTATTCCAACGAGTTGCATGCAAAAAAGGCAATGTCTTCCTCCCAGACATTGTTTTTTAAACTCTGTAGTGAACATATTCTTAATGCTTATTACATGGGGCCCACTCTGCTAAGAAATGCAATTACAGAACGAAAATAGAGGTCAGGAGCAACTGGCCAAGGAATTTAAGAAGTGTTTAAAACCAGCAAGGATGAAGTGTAACAAACCACTCCACTGGGAACACACTGGCACTTGTGATTGAATGGACACCTCTGTCTTTATCACAGCTATCACAATATAAATTAACAACAGATATACAGCACATGCAAGGAAAGAGTTGCTCAAACCCTAATCCACTGCCATACAACATGCAAAACCTGACCCTTTAAGAAGCACTTAAAAGCTCCTATTCTGGAGAACATCCTGCCCTGAAGAAATAAAAACTGCAACATTACCCAGAAAACACTGAGTGAGCAGTAGACATAAATGGAAAAAAAGTGAAATTCATTCTTTGTTCAATTCTGGACCGCCAGGGAAATGCCCCTGTGAAGTCCACTGGGCATCCCATTCTCAAGGCAACTTATATGAAACAAAAAACACCAGATACATATGAATCAAATTAGTCTTTTACTTTCTTACCACAAAACACAATTTTCAAATTAAGTAACCCTTACTGTGCGTAGTTACACAGTAATACTTAAAACCCAGTTAAAATTTTGAGTTGAAATGTATTATCTCTCAATAAGAACTACACTAATCACTGTAATTAAGTCTCTATTTAAACAATTATTTTGG